>JASANE010025797.1:0-29989 GCA_030248225.1 Trileptium ribeirensis
AGAGTGTTGCGCGTGTGGAGCTAAGCGCTGAGAGCCAAAGCAGCAATAGAATTGTACATACTCTCCATGCACCCGAAGAGTGTCCAAGCCCATTGTTGAGGCTCGGTGAAGAGAATGGGGTCAGGTTCCGTCGGAGTTCCCTCTCGGTCTCGTTATTCGCGGCTTCTCCCGTGGCTTCGCTGTTAGTTTCTCCGTTATTCGTTTCCGTGGTACTCAACTCGGTTAGGAATTCCTGCTGGACGGAATCGCTGTCGGAACTGTCCTCCGATTCGTCTTCAGATGAGTCAAGATAAGCGGCTAATGCTATAGTTAACCGCACGTCCAAGTTCGGGATAGAACAGCTGGAGTTATCCTACGGAAACAAGCATAGTTCCGAAATTCAGCTGCCCCTATCCAGTTTCATACCAGTAGGCATGCCTCCCTCGGTCTCAAGCAAGTTGGCAATGTCAGGGCGGCGCAAAAGTCGTAAGCGTGCGCTTAGCAGTACTAATCGGGCAAGTCGGTGAGTTTCGTTGTCAAACTCATACTATCTATTGCTTGGTCAACCAGAATGTTGATCGGAACCCCGTGTGTACCCTGGTTCCGATAAATGAATTCGATCAAATAGGGCGCCTCGCACAAGAGGTCGTGTAGTTCAAGATTCGCCTCACGAAAAGTTTTCTGCATTCTGGCCGACTGAATTCCAACATAGTAGGGCCAATGAGGTGCAACGTATCCATCCGGGAGGATGGACGCGCAAGCAGTACTTAACGTACCGTCATAATTCCACCTTCCTCGTTGACCGACAAAGTAACAGCTTAAGCCTATGTCCCATGAATCTCTCGTATGACTTTCCATACACTTGGGACATATCGGATCCCTACTCAACTACACCTCGAATTCTCTCTCGGCGACCTGCTGGAGCGTGGGGCCATTCACGCATTGGCCCCTCAGTTCCATAAAAGATTACAACGAAGCAAGAGTTACGGGACTGAGATACATCCCGGTCATGCAGTGCCCAACTGGAGAAGCCATACCTAATATACTGCTTAACATGGGAGCGTCTCGCTGTAAGGTTGCTCGAGTGCTAAGTTCGAAACGGAGCTAACTCTCCGATAGAAGAGAGCCTGCGGTTGCAGTGTGAACGGTTGTCCAAAATCAGCATTAATCTCACTAGCCCTATAGTTAATTGGTATAAGTCCTTCAGCTAATTCGTTATGCGAGTCATCAGTCAGCTCGATATGAGGGTAATGATAGGCTTTGGTTTCGGTATGGTCCGCAGACGTAGTGAAAAATGTGTCAGTCCCAAGGATTTGATTTCGTTCTTGGTCATCCGTCATTACTCTGACTCGTCCAAGCTCAATTGGCATATTGTTGGGGAACCAAAGTCCAGACATGTCCAATTGTTGTTCATCAAGGCGGTGTACTTGTTCGGTGTTGGCTTCTCGGATAAAGTTAAGTAAGTTCTCTTGTCGCATGACACGTCCGATTCTTCACCAAGCAAGCTCACTGATTCTTCCGAATTACTCGGGGACATGCTTGGTCTCCCTTCGACGGATTCCTCAGTGGTCACACCATTTTCACGTGGGTTACCCGAATTACCCGAGGGCATGCTAGGCACCTCTTCGATGGGTGCCAAGATATCGCTAGAGATGTCGACCAACGTGTCAGTAGAGTTACCTAAATTACCCAGGCGCATACAAGGCGACCCTTCGATAGGGTCTCCCTGAACGTTCTCGACCAGTGGATCCGAACTCATCTCGTTCACGCTTTCCTTAGCGATACTGCCAGTATCGCTGCTTTCACTCAGATCGTTTCCTCCGAAAGCACCATCTCCTTCCTCGAACGGATAGACAACTGGCTGGCTCGCAAGCTTAAATAAATGCCGTCGTCTGATGGTGCACGCGGTAGTTCGTTGTTGAGTCCGCGATGCTCTTCCCACACCCCTTCACTATGCCACTCTCGTGCATCAGGGCTGGGTTCGCGTCTGTACCATTCGGCATCCGGATCCACCCAATTTTCCCAAAATGCTTCATCACTCACCAGGCGTTCCTCGCGGCGGTCCGACCCACATACTACATCATACGACCTACAATTTGGAACGGAACTAGGGCTAAGCGGCCTTAATGAGGTACCATCATCATGCAACCTATCTTCCCTCATTCCTGGTCGTCCGCCGACCTCTAAAAACTCCATGGGTGCTTCACACGGCGACCCGAATAGATCCATATTCTCCTGAGCCATATCAACATCATCGGCTTCCCTGTAGGAATAATCAACATCAACACTCTCAACACACTCTCTCGGATGGCCAGCGTCAGAGGAGGAAATAATAACAATGGCTCTTCAAAAACACATTACCCTCACTCACAATTTTTGCAGTCATTTCCAATGAGCTGGGGGTTCCGGCATTTCCCCTTGAGGTTATTCCCTGGGACTACCGGCAATAAAATCAACACTTCTCTTATAATTACTCAACCTATAATTTTGAACACAACCATCTTCCATTTCTTCACATATTTCCGTACTACCATTACTATCTTCCACTGCGGTTAAAGTTCGAACGCTCACTCCGGGCCCACGCATGGCCGGATGGTTCGATTGATCGATCCTTCGCTCGCCTCGCGGCTCGCCAGTTCAATTCGCTCACAGACGTATATACATATGGATCAACACCTGCGCTAGGTGCATCCACACATAACATATACAATCCCTCTCCCACGTATCCCTCTTTTTTGGTATTTTGTATTTTCATTACTATATACAGTGTTAGTTAGCTCGTTACTGTCTTGTTCGTCGTCCACATTCCTAGAGCCCAATTCCATAAGTCCGGGACTGTCCATACCCTGAACCGAATCACGGCTCCGTGGAGACGCGCGGCATCAACCCACGAAGTGGTCGTGATCACGTTCAAGTGTCTCTCAACAAGTCCTTCCATAGTCTCAAAAGTGTCCATGTCGCCATGCCGATTTATCAGATATCCGTCATCGTCGTACTGTGGTTCGTCTGTAGTCGCAATAGCGTTCACTCGTCCGGTCGGTTCACTACATCCTAGTTAGCATTGGATTGTAAACGGCCGAGCCTTGGATTGTTCACGGCTGAGCACTTCTAATCGATGAGTGGTAGCTGGGCTTGGTTGTCTGTTTCCACTGCCTTGCGAAGCGCTGCAATTTAACTAGTATCGTCGGCGCGGTACAGCACCGCTGTTCCTTTTACCCTCGTCCCGTGAGTAAAATCTACCAGGCTGCTGCTGGGGCCCCAGGCCTTGGGTAAGTTGTGGTCGTTCGCTTTGGGCCCGCTGGTATCCATAGGCCTGTGCCGGCCGATTGTTGTAGTTATCAACTGGGCCGTTGGCGGTATATTCTCCATACCCGCGATTATTGTTAGCGAAGCTTGGTAGCGGTCGACTATATTGCGGTCCTACCTGATTTGGGCCGCTGGGTCGCATTCCACCGTTGGGTGGGTTGGTCCACATAGGCTACAAATAGTTGAAGAGTTCGACAGTGAATAAATCGAATTGAATCCAAATTTTACATTGTAACTAATTTATTACGCGATTTCACCTTAATTTAGGACAGACAAAACAACTTCCTTCAGGCCAGTATAGGGAACATCGGTTTGACATTATGACCGGAGAGAAGGTTTAGATGTCAACCTCCATGGGGGACCTCAGTAATCATGCCAAAATGCTAGACACTTGCGCAAACAATTTGGCGGGGTCCGAACACACCTCGTGAAGCGCGCCTGCGGCCTGCTAAGCTTCATAGATTCTTGGGTCTGACCAAGAAAAGTGGCAAAATTACAAAATTTATGGTCAACCCTTGAGGTTATGATAGCCGCGGTCGCATGTGCATGGCGTTAGGAAGTTGTGCCGTGCAGCTGCGTCCCGTTATTACATATAAAGCAGAGGATAAACCATAACATACATATATGTAAACGACAAAAGTTAATAATAAGCTCTAACTTTCTACTAGGAAATTTTCCTGCCCTTAATGTGGCCAAATTTGGATCTGTAACCTACGTGGTCCTAGGGGTGTTTAGTCCCACCGTAGATTACACACGAACTAACAGTTGGTTACTACAATAGTCCCCCATGCGAGCACCACGGACTATTTATTTTACGAGCTTATTCCTAAGGCCTTAACTTGTAACACTAATAATTCACAGAGTTTATTTCACACACTATAACAAACTGCAAATTCTACACACAATAAAACAAATAAACAGCTGAACCGTACTTACCTTGATTGCACAGCTTCTGAGGCCGACTGAGGCCCTGATCTAACTGCGCAACCGCTTAAATAACTTTTCCAAACCCAATTTCTTGGCACTCAAAAGAAACCTAGTTCTCAAATCTCTATAATCCGATAATTTTTAATATAATGGTTGCCAACCGGGTTGTGAATTCTCGGAACCGGGAAATTCGCTCTTTAACATAAATTATAATTTTTGCGTTAGAGAGACCGTTTTTATGAAATTCTCGGAATCCCTAACTCATAA
The DNA here is from genome assembly GCA_030248225.1 of Trileptium ribeirensis. Taxonomy (NCBI): domain Eukaryota; kingdom Metazoa; phylum Nematoda; class Enoplea; order Enoplida; family Thoracostomopsidae; genus Trileptium; species Trileptium ribeirensis. The sequence continues at coordinate 4,480 of JASANE010025797.1, forward strand.
CAATTTTTGTGAAAATCCAGCACAAATACATATACATTTCAGCTAATGTAGCCCTAATACTTAAGGCACCCAAGAGCTACACTCAAATTCAATATGTAACCACACTGTAGCCCTAAACACACGAATTTTAAATTTTGTATTATTTTACTCTATCCTAAAGTTATAATTTTCAAGAAATATAAATAGATTCTTATTAACAGAAAGGACCGAGGGGATGAGGTCCGTAACTCCTTAAGGGATGGCCCAATTGAAGCCAAATTTGGTATGGGTAATCTAGAGCGTGGCCTATGTCATTTGGCGTCAAAAACCTGCATATGCCCAAACCATCCCCCTGCCCGGTTTAAACACGATTTCTATAGTTCTTAAAAGTTTTATTTTAATGTGATGGGAAAATTGTGATCTCGAAAACTATTGCGATTTCCTGGCAATTACACATATTACATACACCTCACATATAGTGCACAAAACAAGCAGCTTACAAACAAAATATTTTACAATCAATTACACCCGGTTCACACTTCACAAGAAGACAAACAACTTCACACATATAAAACCACTTATGAATTAAACAGTTGTAAACACACGAAGTATAGGTAAATAGTAAACAAAATACACAACTCACACATATTACACATATGATAAACAGAAGACGCAAGGCCTACACTTTCCCACCGGAACGGTTCCCGCCGTAGTTCATGACGTGTAGCGGTTATAGGCATGACATAAGACAATAGGCTTTACACGAGGGAATTTTTTCCCACGGCAACACATCGTTACATTACCCCCTCTGTCACACAAAAATTTGTCCCCAAATTTTCCTAATTCTGTTAATACGCCATTATACACATTGAATACAACAATCTTTCAAATGAAGTCATTCACTCAAAATTCAATCAATAGCGAAACAATCAAAGCAATCATTCATTATCCGGTAATTTTTTATAACAGCATCTTCTTTTAAAACCATTGTCTATATTTTATCATGTTGAAACCAATCAACCACCGCACTATTAACCACCACCGCCATGCTGCGCCATAGTAATACGAAATAACGCCAATCGTTCTTTATAAAAGTTTACATCTTCTCAATAGATATACCGAGACCAGAATATACGCAAGCAGTAATTGAACGAACAACCGCTGGACTATGATGTGGCGAAGATTTACGAGTGACCGGAGGAAAAGTAATATATACCAACAGTCGCGTTTGCAGATAATTGAGTGTTCGACGGAAGGTACAATCACCATTCACAATCACTGTTCGTACACAATACAACAGCGTGTTACGAATTTGCATTTCACGATCAGTGTAACATAAAACACACAAACAAAATATACACTAAGAACATTATACAACAAAAATAATATTTTGCATACTAATTTGCAATAGTTCCTTAAACGGAGCATGTAATACTGTATAAATTAACTTGTCTACAAAATCAACCTAAACTAGGCGATAATAAATTTGTAAAAATCGAGCTCAAAATTTAGTCTTTAAATGTTTTTTATACTGCAAATCTCATGTGAAAGATTCAGTGATTACTTAAAATTTGCGTCACTCGCCATGGCACCAATTTTACAAATTAAATTGTAGGTCTCACAGGCATGATACTGAACCCTAAAACTTAAAAATGCTATTTTTCAGCTAATGGCCTGCTCAGAACTAAATACGGCAATTTTACTTGACTTAATTATGCCCGAATCAATTTGAGTGTTTGCAATGTTTGACAAACTCATTCCGGAACCAGGGATTGAACCAAGCACATGCCTTGAAAGTTGTTCTCGTAATAAACTGACCTACCTGGAAGACGTTGCTCGGTTCCTTAAGAAGCCTCACACTTAAACAATTTTGTTAACGTTAAATTTGAGCTATCTCTGAATTATTTATTTCAGCAATAAAAAATAAAAAACATCTGCCACTACAGAGGCAGCTGACAAAAATAAATCCGTCATGTTCCCGGGCGGTTCTGTTTGCAACGATTTCAGATTTATACTGCAACCATACTTGGTGTATTATTTGCATAAAAATACTATATACAGGCATCTGGTTAGTCCAAATTGGGGCGACATTTTCGGCTGCAACCGGCAACACGGAGGTACCCCCGGCTCCTACACCCCGACAAACATTCGGATACCCCCGGCTCAAAGCTCCCTGTTGAGAAAAATAAACGTCTAAACGTGACACAATCTGGAAAAAAATCTGGCCCCTCGGAAAAATTCGGCACCCCGGCAGGTGAGTCCGGCCCCGGCTCAGGCCCCCGACTATACTTTCCGAGGTTTGGACTAGCCAGACTATACCTCATACATATACAATGCATACGTATATATAACATACAGTGCATACATGCCCGTACATATATGTATCTAAAAATAATACGCGCTTCCTTATATATGTATATACATGCACATTTTTATTAAAGTATATTTTCAATGTTATGCTGTGGAAGCAGCTGTTGTTTTTATGTGTATAAAACATTTTTATTTTTTATAATTCACAGTCTGCAACATTGTTTATTTTTCTGGTCTCAATAGTGCATGCTAACAGCAACGAAACGCAACCATAATCTAAACAACTTTTTACGTAATAGAAAGGCTAACCACAATCAAATACATATTATATATTTCCTTGTTTATATGCATACTTATATATAGATATATGATATATATTCAATTTTTTTATCGCCAGCGTGAACTGAGGAGGGCTCGTAGGGCTCATGAAATCCCGTGCGAATACATTTTTAAAATATGCCTAGGCACACAGGGACAATGCATCCCCTGTATGTCTATTTTATATACATGTAAACGGCACACAGGGACATTACACCCCCTGTGTGTCAATTTTTTATTTAGCGGTACAGGCACACGAGGATTAATTCCCCTCGTGTGTCTTTTTTGTTTTACTTGAGAATATGAAAAAAGCAAGACTCACAGGGACATAAATTCTCTCTGTGGGTCAACATTGCAACTTCCATGAGTTGAGTTTTTAAATGAGATAGAAAATTTCACACGATAATGCAAAGGCACAATACACCAAAATGCACACACAAATGTGATGTATAAAACGCCATATTTAGGGTTCAAGCGACAAAAACCCTTTATGACCTTTTTTGCACGGGATTACGCCCTTGATGCACATCTAAACTTCCAACAAAGTCGAACTGCATGGCCACTAAACCGTAGCCCAGTTCGCAAACAAATTGTGTTAAAGTACACATATTTAAAAAATAGGTACAGGGTTTGAGAACAGACCCAAGATTTTTTCTTTTTTTCCCTAAGCACATGATGCATTGTATACACGCGGCTAGATGGCCACTAAACCGGAGCCTAGCCGAAGACAAACGGCACTCATGTATTAAAGAACACATATCTAAAGGCAACGCTAGCAGAACATTGAGTCTGTGTTTTGTTTTTGAGTTAGTGGTCTCACACGTGCCCAAAACCAATTTAAGAATGTCCAGCCGACCCCGTTGCTCACACCCCGCCTTGGTTGAAACTGCCTACCAGGGATGCCGTCAACAGTGCATCCTCACTGTTGTGTGACCTCAGGTACACGGCTGATTTTCATCACCTGGCTAGAGCCGGGGACATGAAGGTTTTCCATGAGCTACTTGAGTTTAAAATTGAGAAAGCCCCCTCGCCGATTACACCAATAAGGGCTAGTACACACATCCTATTATGAAATACTAAATTTTTTTTGAAACAAACCATGCCATATATCAACTAAAACTAAATTTTAATATTGGATTTGTGGACTAGCTCCTTCCTCTAGGTTTAAAAATTCTTTTTCAAATTTGGGGTATAGAATTTTTTTACCAATTTTATCAATCTTTCTTATTTGTTATATTTTTGTACCTTAATATGAGCCCACATACCGAACATATATAATTGTTTTTAAGTCAACCGTTTCACCTTTAGACTGTAAACACACGACAAAGCGAACTTATTATATTTTCACACGCTAGTAACATAGTTCGGAGCTTACGCTACTTTGAAGTATCGAAAATTTTCTTTCTGTCCAAAATACAGATCTATACAAAAAAATTCACAAAAGTCAAAACCATTTTTCCTTTAAATCCATAAACACATATAATATCAAAATTCTATTTTTAGCAGGTAAGGCCTAATCTTTAGAAGTACTCCAGTCGCCAAGCCTCGTAACCTTTAATACAAGCTTACAGATCTTCATTTTGGAATACAGAAGACCAATTTTAATCATTTTTTAGATTGAAAACTGTCCATAAATACATCTACGGATATTTTTTAGGCCGAATATTTTTTGTTAAATTACACATCGAAAAAATTTCCAAAATCCACGACGTCTATGTTTTCCGTTGTAGATTTTTGTTCAAGTTACTCTACTTAGCGCAATGAAAAAACTCTCAATATTTAATATATATTTGGCCATGTGATAAAAAATTACAGGTACTAACGAGTAAAAAAGTTTTTGATGAAAATTTTATCCCATGTTTTTTTACAACGACAACCAAAAATTACATACAGTCCGAACAACGGCAGACCGCTACATAATAGGTCAGAAATCCAGCGCTCACCTGAGTTGGTCTTACTCCCATATTTTTTTATGCCATCCGGTATATTATTATCTTCGATCGATAAAACCGATGCGTTTTTCGCCAACCGATATTTTTCGTACCATCCCGGTTTGGTAACACGACTATTTGTGATCAATATCAGGAACTTTATTGTAGCTCTAAAAACCTGGAAACACTAAACTGAGAAGCAACGCTTCTCCATAAACAATTGGCAACGCATTCAACGTATAAAAGTTTAAGCTTTCATATTTTTTAGTTGCACATCAGTTCTTAACCGATCTGACCGCAAAACAAAATGCTGCTGTAGGTAACGAAGGAAATTTTGGTAATATCATACACAAAACGCTTGTTTTGTTCTAAAAGCTGCATCGCATGCCGTAAAATACAATATCTCTACACATTTCATAATAATGCAATGTCAAAAGGGCTTTATTTACTTTGATACTCGACCCTAAAAATATTTTTGTTAGTAACCACAACCTTAAACTATTTTTCTGCCCCAAGTCTAATGCCCGAAATGGTTATTAACTTAACGCTCATTCATATACCAGTTTTATCAAAAGTTCGAAACATATTTCATTTTGATTCATTGTACCAATTCAAAAACTAATAACCATGATTGAGAAATTTACCCTTCACCCTGAGTTATTCTGTCTCACAATATTAATAACCCATTAGTATCCGAAGCCGATATGATATCTAACTGGACATTTTGTTACTGGAAATTTTGCGATGTTCGATGGTTTGAAAAAGTTTGTACAATAAATATTCTAAATACAGACATTTATTACTTAACCCTTAAAATTACTCAATTTGCAACAGGCTTCGGTGATCCACTTTTTTTAATTTGCCAAAAACTGTCACCAATTGACGGTCCAAGCACCCCGAGATATAATATCGAAATACCGCTTTCAATTATACTCTCAATAAAACGATATTCATTTATCAAAATTCAAGTGTACTTTTTACAGGAGTCCCTTTTTGTTACAAAAAATCCGCTATCTATAAGCTGAACAACCTTTGAGCCAATGAAAAATTGCTTTGTGGTTAAATAATCATGTTATATCACGCAGGAATTGACTTAAGAAGCCAATTAAGCTGCCTTTAATTTTTTTAAGTTTCTCACTCGTGTTTTGGAATTTTGTGTGCAGTATGGGCACTTAAAATTAATTTGACAAAAATTATCCTTGGGTGTTCCTGTATCGCGACCAAACATACAGAAGTACTTAGTGCTCTCATATGTAGTTTCACAACTATTTCATTTTTTTGAAGAAAAATCATGTTATAACGACTGTATAATAGACACCAACTTACCGAATTGTGTAACTACCTTTCGTTTATTGCCATTTTTAGAAAACTTCGGTTTCATCCGTAAATAATATGAACTTTGATCGCCGTTTATTCTTGGCAAACCGCAAATGGCATATCCATCAACAGTAATTTGACCCAAAGCATACCACGAGATTGCATAACAATGTATAGCCCAACAAATGTCGCGAGCTCGACGGATCTGAATCACATTGATCGCAAAGTAAACGTCTAAAAACCTAGAAAGCAATAGCATACATACAATAACATCATACTCCATCACATCCACGTTTACATTGGTAGGCACGAGGACTGCAATATACCTCGCGACCAGGTCATTAAATTTAGCTAATGTATTTCTAAACATTGACGTATTTTCTAACCCAAGTTCTTTATTTGCACAGGGGAATTGTAAATCCGCAAAAGATGAGGAATAATTTTTACTTTCTTTCAACCCAGAGACATTGTCTTTTCCCAGAAATATTACCTTTGAACAACTTACCGGAGCAACTCGCTCCCTTAGATTAATAGACGTAGAGATAATAAACACCCGATTTTTTATCGCGATGTCCATATCTGTTTCCGTTGGCACAAAGCTATCCACTAACCTCGGTTTAGATTCACAGCTTTCTGTTACACTTGTCTCAGCGTTACCATACTGTTTGCGTCCATAAGTTATTGCTTGATCGTGTTGCCGTTTAACACACAAATAATCATTCACAGGTTGTGGTACATTATGAGATCCGAGGGCATTCCGCTGGTACAGCCAACGATTCAATTCGGAATTCGGATTTTCACATCTGAAATTTGTCTTTGGACCCCTTCGGGTCCCCACATCTCGATTCATACAAGACATTGAATTTGTAGAAAATTTTCAGTGCCAATTAGTGTATTTACTGCAGCAGCTGGTTTCAATTTTTTGTTGTACAATCTAGAATTCGGTGTTTTCGAATAAAGGACAGGTATGTCAGTGCACTCAAGACTTTCAATCGAGTCCAACGATTCATCGTTTAAACTATTTTTATGTGATTTAGCACCAATGAATGTTATGTTTTGTGCCAACGGCTCTGTCTCATTTGAACCTATAAAATTTTCAATAGACTCTTGCTTACGTGCCTCAGCTATAGCAGCTTGAAATGACCCAGCCCGGGCAGATAACACAAATCGCCGAATCGTTTTGTTTAATCCGAACATAAAATTTTCTAAGGCGATAGTATCTCTATTATCACTCGACAATGTAGGATAGGCCTTTCTTACTAGACGCTCAATATCATTTGCATAGACAACAACTGACTCGCCGATACCTTGCGACCTCTCCCTCAATTATGCAGCATAATAATATGTGACATACTTCTTTACCAAAGTTTCAACTAAACAATTTTTCAACAAAGTATAATTTTTCTTTGTTTCTCCAGAGATGCATTCCCATTTTCGAGCAGCTTCACTCCTCAAAAAGCCCCGTACTATACGAACTATATCATCCTTAGGCCACTGGTTTGCAAAAGAATCGCGTTCGAAAATTCCTATCCAGTTCTGAAAATCTTCTCCGAATTTTCCGTAATAAAAAGGGATATCATCAGCTTCAAAAATATTAGGTTGTTTTTGGCTTGCCCCTCCAATCCCATTTACATCAAAATTCATTGTTTTTTTCAGTACACACCTAATCGCATGAAAAAAATCGCAACACTTTGGGCTACCCCCAAGTTTTTTTAAGAATAATTCACCAATTTTATTTTCAGTGAGAGACTTTAACCAACTGAAGTTTACCCTTGTTCGTTGTTCCCACCTAATTCGACAGTCCAGGCTTGCGGCACCTAAATGTAACCTACGTGGTCCTAGGGCTCTTTAGTTCCGCCGTAGATTACACACGAACTAACCGTTGGTTACTACAATATTCGCCAATGCGAGCACCACGGACGATTTATTTTACGAGCTTATTCCTAAGGTCTTAACTTGTAAGACTAATAATTCGGACAGTTTATTTCACACACTACAACAAACAGCAAATTCTACACACAATAAAACAAATAAACGGCTGAACCGTAATCACCTTGATTGCACAGCTTCTGGGGCCGACTGAGGCCCTGATCTAACTGCACAACCGCTTAAATAACTTTTCTAAACCCAATTTCTTGGAACTCAAAAGAAATCTAGTTCTCAAATCTCTCTAACCCGATAATTTTTAATATAATGGTTGCCAACCGGGTTGTGAATTCTTGGAACTGGGAAATTCGCTCTCTAACATAAATTATAATTTTTGCGTTAGAGAGACCCTTTTTATGAAATTCTCGGAATCCCTAACTCATAACAATTTTTGTGAAAATCCAGCACAAATACATATACATTTGCGCTAATGTAGTCCTAATACTTAAGGCACCCAAGAGCTACACTCAAATTCAATATGTAACCACACTGTAGCCCTAAACACACGAATTTTAAATTTTGTATTATTTTACTCTATCCTAAAGTTATAATTTTCAAGAAATATAAATAGATTCTTATTAACAGAAAGGACCGAGGGGATGAGGTCCGTAACTCCTTAAGGGATGGCCCAATTGAAGCCAAATTTGGTATGGGTAATCTAGAGCGTGGCCTATGTCATTTGGCGTCAAAAACCTGCATATGCCCAAACCATCCCCCTGCCCGGTTTAAACACGATTTCTATAGTTCTTAAAAGTTTTATTTTAATGTGATGGGAAAATTGTGATCTCGAAAACTATTGCGATTTCCTGGCAATTACACATATTACATACACCTCACACATAGTGCACAAAACAAACAACTTACAAACTAAATATTTTACAATCAATTACACCCGGTTCACACGTCATGAAGAAGACAAACAACTTCACACATATAGAAACCACTTATGAATTAAACAGTTGTAAAGACACGAAGTATAGGTATGTAGTAAACAAAATACACAACTCACACATATTACACATATTATAAACAGATGACGCAAGGGCTACACTTTCCCACGGATGGTTCCCACCGTGGTTCATGACGTGTAGCGTCGGCATGACATAAGACAATAAGCTTTACACGAGGGAATTTTTTTCCAACGGCAACACATCGTTACAGGTCCAATTTTTTTCCTGCAGATTTTCAACTCCAAAAATTGGTAAAATCGCGCATAACAGACCAGAACAGTCTTGTTAGACTGTTGTCTGTCATTTATGCAAAAATATCGAAATAGTGTGAACAGCTCAACTTAGCGCAAGTAGCAGCTGTATTCATCGATTAATAAGGTTTAAGTAAAAAATTACTTGATAAGTGCTTAGCCAATCTTATTCTACGTGACCTCATTCTATAGTCCATAAAATTCTGCAGTGGAAAGTTCTCCTGGTGCATCCTCGAAGTATTGACCGTTCAACGGCTATGGCCCGACAAACCGGTACCTGACAATCAGAATATTCAGAAGCTGTTATTTTTACAAGTTTGTTGAGTTCTAGTGTTTTCTCGTCACCGCTGCGCCACATAAAATTTCTTAACCATGGCGGCATATGTGTATGTGGATTGTAGAATACGCTGGTAGAGTTAATATTTTTGATTTTACTCACACCCCAGCGAATGTTTAGACATTTGCCGTTCGCTTCTCTGTGGCCTCCTATTCCCGGACGGTTATAATTTTAAACGTTATATATGGGACGTAGTGTCAGGTCCAAGTCGAGCGTCTAAAATCTTAAACCTTAACATGCTGTCCAATGTTATCTCTGTAATCTTAGGTACTGTGTCTCCTTTTTAGTGTGTCCTAGTGTACATAATTTCGAGCATAATGCGTGATAACACTCGTAACAGGCCGGAACGGCCCTGTTACATAAGCGCTTAGCTGGTGGTCCCTAATAACCTACAGGTAGGGATTGGGTAGTCCCTAATGCACGATTTTGAAGCCTTTGAGGACCCTAATAATAATTCCACAATCCTAGTTCACTTTAGTAGTCGGAAAAGCCTAATATTTGCGAGGTAAATTAGCCCCCTCACAAAAAGATGTTCCTTTTGAATTTTGTCAATTTCCCTTCACCCCTTAACTTTAGTTCCACTAAACGCTGCGAATTAGTGATGCAACAGATTATACGCCGTCCTCTCACGAAATTTCTATAATTTTATTCCCAACTCGAAAGTATGCAAAGCACCCCTCATTGCCTTGTCAAGACAACTCCAAATATACTCGGCGGGTCTCCGTCCGCCTTCTCATTACCGCAGGACAATCGTTAATAACGCTCCCACTTTTGTCAACACTATCTTTATTTTTACTATTCTAGCACTTTTATAAAAAACGCCCGTGGGATAGCGGTGTTACCCGAGCCTGAATCGCCTTTTCATGACGAGTTCAATGATTGCCTGGGGCCAATAGCCCTAGCCGCTAGCCTAAGAGAGCCCGCTGAACCTTCCTACACTAAGCAGCGCACGCGTGCCCCTACCCGTCGGCCGGCTGGCCTATGGCAAGTCGAAGGCCGACCACACGAGACATTGTCTATATTCCTCCTGGGACCTTGGAACCGATCAATATATTTAATGTTTGACTCAAAAATTACTTACCGGTTTTGATTTGACAGTGACTAAACACGAGATTACGTATCAAATACAATCAGGTTGATATGGCATACTGATACTTTGTTATGTTGTAGCAAGGGTAGCATTCTAAGCCACGTGTGGAGAGTTATAGTTTCGAGTTCGATAATTTCTATTTACCTTCAGCATTTTTTTCTGAAAAACTAATGTCTTATGTTTTAATAACAGTTACCATATTTGTTTTTCTGTTAATTTTATATAGCGTACTAAATCCAGGGGGTAGTGGCAGCCGGGATATCCAAGTGCATCGTATAAATAACGTTTTTGTTTGCAAGCTGTGGTTATTTCTTTTAGGTTTGTTACAGCCAGCAGTCATATTTAGAAAAGCGTCGTGTATTTGAGCTGCAGGGTTTTATATAGCGTTTGAGCCGAGAAATTACCCAACCGAGCGCAAAATTGAATGATAATGCAGTAAATGCACGACCCACGAAAGGCGAGCGGTTAATATATAGATGTGGATAGGAGGGCAGCGAGAATTAGCTCTAGGTGTCGAACCCCCTCAGTTATATTCAACCTCCTCGTAGGCTCCACTCCTCCCTCCATCGATATTCTATCCCCTTAACAAAAAACCTTTGACACCTATGGGTTAACGGATATTTCGGGGACGCACCTATTAAATCTCCAGAGGGGAGTTAGTCTGTGTTGTGGCAGGAGGTCGTAAAGAGTGGTAAATTTCCGAACTTTTTGGGACTCAAAATCTTTGCTATTTTTCAATTTTGCCACGTCGTTTGCCATTTTTCCCCATTTTTTGCCACTTTTCCCCAATTTTTTCTAAGCTTCTGCATGTTTTTCGTTATTTTTTGCTAATACTTTTCGTGCGTCATTGGCGTTGGCGAGGGTTGACAGAGTGGATTAGGCTACCTAATTTGACATCGCCTCAAGAGGGCGGGGGACGAGGAGGTGAGCCGCACGGGCGATGATCACCGGTTTCCCTCTGTCTGTGGGCGTGCTGTAGACAATGCATAGATGTCGATTTTAGGAACTGTCGCTCTTTATTTATACATAGATTAGTTAGATTAGTCAAGTTGAAAAACAATATGCTAAAAATCAACAGCAAAATTCAGTAGCGTTTAAAAATTCTTTGGAATTCTTTATCTACCTAAATTGTACGACTTAAAAATTGTCATTGCGCAATGACAATTTACCGAGTTGTTGTATTCCCAGAGGCGTGTTTCACGTTGAGTTGTAGAAAACAAACGTTTATTGAAAGCCACCAGAAGTAAGTGAACAAAACGTAGTAAACAAGGCAGTAAAAGTAACGTTGAATCGAGACAGTAAGAAACAGTAAACTGAACAGTAATGAAGCAGCACTTCAGCAGTAACTAAACAGTAACTAAACAGTAACTCAAGTTGTGGTAAGCAACAGTCTTTAAATATAATCAAAGAATCTTCTAGAATAATCATGACATCAGTCTTCTAAATCCGTAGAACATTCTAGAAGGATCGAGATGCCGTCAGTCCCCGTGTGAGGATGTCATCGTACATCATAGGAGCTTCCAGAACAGGATCGAATGTAACTCCAAAATGTTCTGGCGAATCAAATCCATAACACCTCCGAGCCTAGCCGAAGGTTTACCTTGACGGCGAGTAGTGTTTAGGCGGACGCCCTTTTGTTGTCCGCTTTGAACGCCGTAGTTGCTGACCGCCGGAACAGGGCGCATCGTCGATAGTTTCTTCTTCTCCTGTCTGAGGTACTTCGGCGATTTCCAACGGATCAGTATTTGTGGCACCTGTTGAACCGACATCTGCGCCAGGTTCGTTGTCAGCTTGAGAAACGTGCCTTGGCTGCAGTTGTTCGACGTGTCGCCGCCAGGTGGGTCCTCGTGGATAAACACGGACGTTGACAGTACGGGTGCCTTTTCGCTGTGCTACTACAACGGGCACCCAACGTGGCTGCTTGTCGTGATGGGGTCCAAAGTACAGAACATAGACCGGATCACCGACTTTATAAGCAGGGTCCACTTTTGCAACAGTTTGAAATTGGGATTTGCTAGCTTCCCTGGCTTGCTTACCTTGAGCAGTGTAAGCTGGGGACGGAAGCAGAGTGTCTTTCGATTTTCGTCCGAATTTGTCTCGAATTGAGTAACTCACTTTGGGAATATCCGCTGGAGTTAGGAGTGCGACGATATTGCATCAGGAATATGCAAACGGCTCCATGGCTTTTCTGGTAGCATCCATGGATGAATTGCCGGTTTTGGTGTTTTGGTGGTTTGTGTTGGTGCTCCCCACAGCTGGTGCAAGTGCGGCAGGTTGCTTCGATGTCATCATCAATATTTGGCCAGTAGACAGCCGTACGTGCAAGCTGCTTCATACGCTGCATGCCAAAGTGTCCCAGGTGCAACAATTCCAAGACATCGCGGCGAAGATTGGCAGGGATCACTACTCTGGAGCCAAGTACTAAGCAACCGTTAACAATAGATAGTGAATCAGCCAACTTACGGTAACGTTGCATTTCCGTGCCTTCGTCGTTCTTCTTTGGCGGCCATCCTTCACGCGTGAATCGAAGCACTACCGAAACGACTGGATCTTTCGCCGATTCGCGGGCCAGTGAATGTTTGTCAGCAGGAGTTACTTTGTTACTGATGTTTTGAATGGAAACGACCATAGCTGCATCGTCTTCGCTTTCCTCCCTGTCGAAATGGAAATCGTGGATCGCAGGTAGACGACTCAGGACATCAGCATTTGCATGATCCGCTGTTTTGCGGAATTCAATTTGGTAATCAAATTGTCCCAAGATGAGAGCCCAACGTGCCAATCTGTCTGCGGCGAGAATCGGTGTTTCTTTTCCGGACCCAAACATGACAATAAGTGGTCGATGATCTGTGACCAACGTAAATTTCCTTCCATAAAGTATTGGTAAAATTTCTTTAACCTGAAGATAATAACCAGTGCTTCCTTCTGAATCTGACTGTAGTTCTTCTGCGATTCATTAAGAATTTTTGAGACGTTGCAAATTGGCCGCTCGCTTCCATCTGGATAGCGGTGAAATAATACTGCACCAATTCCAACATTGGAAGCATCGCAAGCAACTCCTAATGGTATTGATTCGTTATAATGAACCAGCACGTTTTCAGAGGAAAGAAGTTGCTTTAGTCGATCGAATGCAGATTGTTGTTCTGCGTCCCAATTCCAGGGCGTCTTCTTCTTTGTAAGACGGAACAGTGGTTCGGAAATTGTAGCCAGGTTTGTAGGAAGGAACTTGGCGTAAAACTGTACCGAGCCCAAGAATGCTCTCAGACTGGACAGGTCTTGTGATGCCGGTAATTTGAGGAGATCGTCGACCTTTGGTCCTTTGGCGATTCCTTCTTTCGACAGTAAGTGTCCAAGATATTCAACCCACGGTTGTGCGAACTGACATTTTTCCAGTCGGCAGCGGAGTCCTTTATTATTTAGACGCTGAAGTAATCGTGTGAGATTCCGCATATGATCATTAGCATCTTTGCCACTGACCAAAATGTCATCCAGATAGACAGCAGTACCAGGTAGATCTTGTATAAGCTGATCCATGGTTTGCTGAAAGTAACCTGGAGTGGACTTGATGCCAAACGGCAGTCGTTTTTAAAGAAGCACACCTTTGTGTGTATTGAGAGCAAGTTTCCTTTAACTTCTTGGGCCTAGTTTGACCTGGTTATACGCATCGGCCAGGTCAATCTTTGTAAACCCGTATCTACCTCCTAGTTTACGCATGAGATCCTCCGAAAGAGGTAGCGGGTGTCGGTGGTCTTTCAGCTGCCGGTTTATACTGACAGAATAGTCACCATAAACACGCAATGCAGGCTTAGTCTCACCTGGACGGAGTGCCTTGCGAACGGGAACAACTGGCGTGCCGTATTCATTGAACTGAGTCGGCTCCCAAATTCTTTAGCAATGCCGCTTTCGTACGTTTTCTCCGAATCGGCTTTTATGGCGAAAGGGACTGGCCTTGCTTTGCAAAAAATCGGGTGGGATTGTCGCTTGAATTCGACTTCTAGTTCAAAGTCTTTAAGGCATCCCAGTTCTGACTTCCAAAGGTTGGGGAATTCTTTACAGAGTCCTTTGCATTGGTCTCGTAGCTTAATGTCAGCCTTGAGATGACTAAACACTGCTTTGCAAGAAATTATATTTGTAACAGGCCCGTTCCGGCCCGTTACGGGTCTTTTACATGATTTCGACGTTAAACTTACTCAAACACGCCTCAAACCGAACTGGACAAAAGGGTGCGGCAACAAGGTTTTCATGTGTTGCATGGTGCCATGGTTATGGATAATTGTGCTGTTTGTCACTGTATTGCATGAATATTCTGCCATTGTTATGTTTTTTCCAGTGTTCTAACTGATCTAACCTTTGTCTTTGCATGATTTATTGTATAATTATACGGTTGGACAGGCTCATGTGAACCCAGAGAAATTGGCGTAGAGTAGCTGTTTAAACTTAGGAGGATAAGGAGTGTAATAGAATCTTTGACCGGATTGAAAAGGCAAACCTGGACGAAACTCCACTAGTTCTCCCTATTTCCCCATTGAAATTTCAAAATTCCGACCGTCCGGGAACAGGAGGCCTTTGACAATTTAAGGGGTCGGAAAGTGATCCAAATCAAGACTATCAAGTCTACCGGGTTCAAAGTAAACTATAGCCTAATGGTCGCGAAAGTGAGCCGAAACCAATGGGTTACCGTAGTTTCCTATTATTCGGAAATAACGGGTATCGGGCCTGTTTACCGGCCCGTAACCGTCCAATGGTTCAGATTTCTCGAAAATGCCGCGAATACTTTTCAATAGAGAATTTTTAGGGCTTTCGAACAAAAGACTAAGCAACTTTTAGGCGATCCCAGCTTGAGCTTAAGGTTTTTGCACTCCGCAAGGAGCAAAATTGATACATCGTTTGAAAGCTTGCGTCTCATTTTTATCTCTGACTTGTGCCACTAGACGACGTGTTTACTACTAAAAGTTGTTCGAAACTGGTATAGAGATTGGTCCCGAACGCCCGAGACCCCGCCAGCCCCATGACACTCCCGACCAAGAACTAGTAAAAGCTTACAGCGAAACTGCCTCGATCAGGCTGTTAAGTTACTTTGGCTCACTCTGACAAGAACACGTGGTTAGGCTTCACGGTAGAACGTAGGAAATCACCTCCTATCAAAACGAACTGATGACCTGGTTAGGTACCAAAATGGGCCATGAGCAACGCTTTCCAAGGCACGATAGGGTGTGCAATGTTCCAAAGGGAATCACAATAATCTCATCTTAATAAAAGGAAAATCGCGACCTCTCCTCGCGATTTGTTTTGACCCCAAACCGAGTAAGTGCAAAACCCCGTTTTCTTTTTGGAGCGACTTGATCGCTGAGTCTAAACAATTTTCTATTTTATCACTGGTTGCCCGTTAGGCTATGTACTATGTAGGCTCTTGCTTGATTTTTCACTATCGCTGCCTCTCTCCTTTTTCATTTTCCCTTATTGAGTTTCGTTCCTGCACGGGGAATTTAAGCCCGCTGCAGATTTTTCTGTATTATCCACTCGACTATCGAGTTCCGACAAATTTTATTAAAATTTCAATGATAACTCGACTGCACAGTTTCGATAGTGCAGTCGAAACACTGTACAATTTCGATACGTACAGTGTATTAGGATCTTAGGATGAGTTCGATAGAGAGAGGACAGAAAAGAGAACGGCGACAAAGGAAACAAGGGAAAAGAAAAGAGAGAGAAACCAAACAAAGAAACAACAGCAAAAACACAAAGGGGACACTAATTGCCCGTATATGTCGTGATTGTGTAATGTACATTATGAATAAAATCTTGCAAATCAGACGATGTGTCCCGCGTTGTTGATATCTTAGCGTCATAAGTGCGACCTAATGGACGGGTCAACCCCGCGTGCCACGGCTTGATGAAGGGAATATTCCAAGCCCTGACACGTTCGGTTCGCTCCGAATATTTGTACTCTTAAATAATGGAATTTTAGCAAGAATGGTCTATCGAATTGTCTACCGAACTTACTCGTGAAATCAATACACGCAAACCAAAGATAAAATTTACTAGGAAAACTTTATTTCCAACCATTAATATCACTGGGTTGTCGGGATACCAATTAGATAGTCCGAAGTTAAACGTTTCAGGGCATGGCGGAACCCTGTGGGGGCCACAGAGGCTACACCAAAGAAAGTGTTTGACTAGGGACAAACTAATCAAATCTCAGAATTTACATGGTAAACTCAAATTATCACGCGTTTTCAGTTTAAATTGCGCTGAACAAAACAACTTCCGTTAGGTTAGGCTAGGGAATATGGGTTTGACATTATGACCTGTGAGCAGGTTTCGGTGTCAACCTCCCTGGGGGACCTCAGTGATCATACCAGGATACTAAACACGTGAGCAACCAATCGGGCGGAGTCCGAACACACCCCGTGAAGCGCGCCTGCGTCCTGCTAAGCTCCGTAACTTCTTGGGTCTGACCAAGAAAAGTGGCTAAATCGGAAAACTTAGGGTCCACCCTTGAGGTTATGATAGCCTGGGTCGTATGGGCATGGTGTTAGGAAGTAGCGCCATGCAGCTGCGTCACCGTAATTACATTGTTGGGGGCCACGCCGTGAGAGCACTGCTCGAGCAGCCCCTCTCGTTTAGCAATATGAGGACCCTTATTGCTCGCAGGAGTTTCGAAATTTTTACAGACACTTTACCTGAGTTCAATTTCTACTTTTGCGTGGACCTCTCGCAGGTGGACCATGATGCGATTAATGTGTATGCACAGTTTGCGGAGCATGCGTACGGTGTGTTTGACTATTTTATATGAATGCCTTGCAGTATTTTGTGTCCTTATTTTGTTGTCCTGGAGCAATCGCCATATGTTGTTTTGAACGTCGCCCTTGCGACGGCAGCTTGCGAGCCGAACTCACGCGTACGTAGTGATGGGCACTTTTTCAGGAGTGTTTTAACTAATTGCGTCTGCACTAATCTATTAACTACGTAAGCAATCAAGTGTCGCTAGTAAATTTACGTTAATTCTTCGCCATATTCACCGCCGCTAATCACTTCGATCTACTCAACTTGAGCATTTTATTCCGGCTCAATTATCCCGTCACCGGCACTGGTATCAATCGAACTGCTTTTTGATCCGTCCTGGTATAGGATCTCTATTGACGTCTGAATTCGCGTCCATCTAGCGACTATCAATTGACTTTACGCTGCGCGCTTGGGACTTTCTCGCGGATTTTGTTCGTGGACAACCGTAGCGAAATTATTTGGCACTGTCATCGTGTCTACTGTCGTCGACGGGACTGTGTCGCGTTGGTTCAGTAATAACTTATATATTTTAATCGTATTGGTGACACTTGCACGGGCATCACTCGCCGCCGAGCGTTGGTTCTTTGCTGCCGTGGGATATCTGGACACGTTTACGCTTGCTGAATTGTTCGCAACGCGCTGTGGAACAATCGGGACTGACGGACGATCTTCGAATATTACTAGCCGGACATTGTAAATTTTTATTTGATTGTTATTTTGTAACGCTTCTGCTTCGTATTTTGAATTGTTAGCATTACCTTTTTGTATAAATTTTAATTTTCTTTCGTAGTCTTCTTTGGTCTATAACATAACATAAGTGCGCTACTTAACCTGTTGCTCTAATCATGCTTTGTTGGGAGATTAGGAGCTTACACTGTGCGTATATTCTAGCTGACATCATTTGCGGTTCCGTTATTTCGTTTTTACATCTTGCTGTGGTAAGGTTCTGCTGACTGTTGGGTTTCCTGCAGATAAGAGTGCATTTGTAGTTACTATAGCTTAAGTTTGAGTGGCCATCTTAGCCACCAGTGTTGCATAACACCTGTATCGCTTGTGATTTACAACCCGTGCGCCTACCTATATAATCGACTAATACTGAACATTCCTTCTGCACTCATGGACTCTCACGCGAATATCGACGGGAGCTTGGAAAACGACGACTTTTTCGGCTTGACTGACGAACATATGGAAGACAACCTACGCACCAGACCCCGACGTGCCGCTGGCACTAGTGAGCGACCGCTCACGCCCCCGCCCCGAAAACCCGGTGGACAACTGCGAGAGGAAACATCCGAGTCACCTGAATTGGATACGAATACAGCTAGTGCTATCCTACATCATTTGACCACCCACCCATCTGGCCCTCATATGATCCCACTAAGGGACATGCCAACCTTTGATGGGAAACCCGGAGGCCAAGACTTCGAGGAATGGGTTCGGGTGTATAATCGTCTCGCCAACGCCAATGGTTGGGACGATCGTTGAAAATTAATTTGCGTTCCAGCACTCTTACGTGGACCGGCAAGGGAGGCCTTTGAGGGCTTGCCGCCGGGAAAACGCCAAAGTTTCCTAGGATTAGTTGCCAACTTACGTTTCTTATTCTCGTCTTCTCGCCGTCCTGAGAAATCATTGTCGGGACTGTGCACTAGACAACAAGGAGCAAATGAGCCAGTAGCAATGTACTGTTTAGAGTTGCAGAAGTTGTGTGATCGCGCTTTTCCCGACATGGAAGATGAGCAGCGGGATACGATGCTTCGTATGTTTTTCCAACGAGGCCTACGACCTGAGGTACGTAGGCAGGTCCTCAACCAGATTCATGAGTGCGAGACATTTCGGGACACTGTGGGTGTTGCTAAGAGATATGAGGATGCTAGCGCTGCGTGCCCCGAGCCAGACGCGCCCGTCGCTAGTAAGCCTCGTGCTAAGACTGTAAACTCCTTACTTGAGGAAGGAGGTGAAGGCCTGATCACACAGCTTCAAAACATGATGGAGGAACATCGTAAGGCGAACAATATTAACAGCGACACAATAAGTTGGTTGCTGGGTGTAATTGATAAAAGGGTCGAGAACCCGCGTCAGCTTAACGCTCTCGCGCCGCCGTTTGTGCCTGGCTCACCTGCTGCGCCGCCGTGCTTGCCGATACCGCATATTACCTGCTACCGCTGCGGAGAACCAGGACACGTTATGCGCGAATGCCCGTATAACGTGCGTTATCCGCCTGCTGCCGTGAATGGCGCGCCGCGCAATGTCGATCTAGCCCCAGCATACGCATCCGGAGCCGCGCGTCGAGAGCCAGGGCAGCAAGGACCAAGAAACGGTATGGGTGTATACCCACGAAACGATAACTATAATGCGGGCCGAAGAGGCCCACCGCCACAGTTTCGGCGAGCTGAAAATGGAAACGGATACCGGAATAACTCCGGGTGGAACAATCCACCCAATGCGGGAATGCGACCGAGCGGACCAAATCAAGTCGGAGCAATATGGTCGACCACCGCCGGGATTTGCCAATAATAATCGCGGAAATGATAACTATAACAACCGTCCGGCACAGGCCTATGGATATCAACGGGCCCAAAGCGAACGACCCCAACCTAATAGAAGCATGGGGCCCCAGCAGCCGCAGTCTGGTCGATTTTATTCACGGGATGACAGCAACCGGAACAGCGGTGCCGTACCGCGCCGGCGATACCAGCTAATTTGTAGCGCACCGCAAGGTAATGGAAATAGAGAACCAAGCCCAGCCATGCACTCATCGCTTGAGAGGCAGCTCAGTCGCGAGCTCGATATGATTCAGGGCAAACTAGGACATAGTGAACCAACTGGACGAGTAAACGCTATTGCGATTACAAATGAACCACAGTATGACGATGACGGATATTTGATAAACAGGCACGATGACTTGGACGATTTTGAGACAATGGAAGGACTTGTTGAGAGACACCTGAACGTGATCACGACCACTTCGTGGGCTGATGCCGCGCGTCTTCCACGGAGCCGTGATCTAGTTCAGGGTATGGATAGCCCCGCACTTATGGAATTGGGCCCGAGTGACATGGACGACGAGTGATACGGAAATGAGCTCGCTAACGCATTGTATATATAGCCAAGAAAACACAAAACATAAAAAAGAGGGATACGTGGGAGAGGGATTGCCTATGTTGTGTGTGGACGCACCCAGCGCGGGTGTTGATCCACTTGTATATATGTCCGCGGGCGAAGAAATTGGCGATCAGCGAGGCGAGCGACAGACCGGTCAATCGAACTATCCAGCCATGCGAGGGCTTGGAACGAACGCACGAACTTTAACCGCGATGGAAGATAGTATCGGCCCATGGAAAATTCGTGAAGAAATGGAAGACGGTTATGTTCAAATCCTCCCCCATCTATCCCCCCAGCGTTGACCCCCAATCCGATTATCATTTCCGCGATTATTATTGGCAAATCCCGGCGGTGGTCGTCAACCATATTGCGGTCCGGCTTGATTCTGGCCGGTAGGTCGCATTCCCGCATTGGGTGAGATCCGTTCCACCCGGAGTTATTCCGGTATCCGTTTCCATTTTCGGTTCGCCGAAACTGTGGCGGTGGGCCCTCCTCGGCCCGCATTATAGTTATCGTTTCGTGGGTATACACCCATACCGTTTCTTGGTTGTTGCCGCCCTGGCTCTCGACGCGCGACTCCACATGCGTAGGCTGGTGCTGGCTCGACATTGCGCGGCGCGCCATTCACGGCAGCAGGCGGGTACCGCACGTTATACGGGCATTCACGCATAACGTGTCCTGGTTCTCCGCAGCGGTAACAAGTAATATGCGGTATAGGCAAGCACGGATGCGCAGCAGGTGAGCCAGGCACAAACGGCGGCGCGAGAGCGTTAAGCTGGCGCGTGTTTCTCCAGTCCTTTTATCAATTACACCCAGCAACCAACTTATTGTGTCGCTGTTATTAGATTGTTCGCCTTGCGATGCTCCTCCATCATGTTTTGAAGCTGTGTGATTTAGGCCTTCACCTCCTTCCTCAAGTAGAGAATTTACAGTTTTAGCCCGAGGCTTACTAGCGACAGGCGCGTCTGGTTCGGGACATGCAGCGCTAGCATCTTCGTATCGCTTAGCAACACCCACGGTATCCCGAAAGGTCTCACACTCGTGAATTTGGTTGAGGACCTGCCTACGAACATCCGGGCGTAAGCCTCGTTGGAAAAACATCCGAAGCATAGTATCCCGCTGCTCATCTTCCATGTCGGGAAAGGCGCGATCACACAATTTCTGCAACTCTAAACCATACATTGCTACGGGGCTAATCTGCTTCTTGTTGTCTGGTGCATAGTCCCGACAATGATTTCTCAGGACGACGAGATGACGAGAATAAAAACGCAGGTCAGCAACTAGGCCTAACAAGTTTCGCGTTTTCCCGGCGGCAAGCCCTCAAAGGCCTCCCTTGCCGGTCCACGTAAGAGTGCTGGAACGCAAATTAATTTTCAACGATCGTCCCAACCATTGGCGTTGGCGAGACGATTATACACCCGAACCCATTCCTCGAAGTCTTGGCCTCCGGGTTTCCCATCAAAGGTTGGCATGTCCCTTAGTGGGATCATATGAGGGCCAGATGGGTGGGTGGTCAAATGATGTAGGATAGCACTAGCTGTATTCGTATCCAATTCAGGTGACTCGGATGTTTCTCCTCTACGCAGTTGTCCAGGGGGTCGGGGCGGGGGCGTGAGCGGTCGCTCACTAGTGCCAGCGGCACGTCGGGGTCTGGTGCGTAGGTTGTCTTCCATATGTTCGTCAGTCAAGCCGAAAAAGTCGTCGTTTTCCAAGCTCCCGTCGATATTCGCGTGAGAGTCCATGAGTGCAGAAGGAATGTTCAGTATTAGTCGATTATATAGGTAGGCGCACGGGTTGTAAATCACAAGCGATACAGGTGTTATGCAACACTGGTGGCTAAGATGGCCACTCAAACTTAAGCTATAGTAACTACAAATGCACTCTTATCTGCAGGAAACCCAACAGTCAGCAGAACCTTACCACAGCAAGATGTAAAAACGAAATAACGGAACCGCAAATGATGTCAGCTAGAATATACGCACAGTGTAAGCTCCTAATCTCCCAACAAAGCATGATTAGCCCAACAGGTTAAGGAGCGCACGGATGTTATGTTATAGACCAAAGAAGACTACGAAAGAAAATTAAAATTTATACAAAAAGGTAATGCTAACAATTCAAAATACGAAGCAGAAGCGTTACAAAATAACAATCAAATAAAAATTTACAATGTCCGGCTAGTAATATTCGAAGATCGTCCGTCAGTCCCGATTGTTCCACAGCGCGTTGCGAACAATTCAGCAAGCGTAAACGTGTCCAGATATCCCACGGCAGCAAAGAACCAACGCTCGGCGGCGAGTGATGCCCGTGCAAGTGTCACCAATACGATTAAAATATATAAGTTATTACTGAACCAACGCGACACAGTCCCGTCGACGACAGTAGACACGATGACAGTGCCAAATAATTTCGCTACGGTTGTCCACGAACAAAATCCGCGAGAAAGTTCGAAGCGTGCAGCGTAAAGTCAATTGATAGTCGCTAGATGGACGCGAATTCAGACGTCAATAGAGATCCTATACCAGGACGGATCAAAAAGCAGTTCGATTGATACCAGTGCCGGTGACGGGATAATTGAGCCGGAATAAAATGCTCAAGTTGAGTAGATCGAAGTGATTAGCGGCGGTGAATATGGCGAAGAATTAACGTAAATTTACTAGCGACACTTGATTGCTTACGTAGTTAATAGATTAGTGCAGACGCAATTAGTTAAAACACTCCTGAAAAAGTGCCCATCACTACGTACGCGTGAGTTCGGCTCGCAAGCTGCCGTCGCAAGGGCGACGTTCAAAACAACATATGGCGATTGCTCCAGGACAACAAAATAAGGACACAAAATACTGCAAGGCATTCATATAAAATAGTCAAACACACCGTACGCATGCTCCGCAAACTGTGCATACACATTAATCGCATCATGGTCCACCTGCGAGAGGTCCACGCAAAAGTAGAAATTGAACTCAGGTAAAGTGTCTGTAAAAATTTCGAAACTCCTGCGAGCAATAAGGGTCCTCATATTGCTAAACGAGAGGGGCTGCTCGAGCAGTGCTCTCACGGCGTGGCCCCCAACGATGTAATTACGGTGACGCAGCTGCATGGCGCAACTTCCTAACACCATGCCCATACGACCCCGGCTATCATAACCTCAAGGGTGGACCCTAAGTTTTCCGATTTAGCCACTTTTCTTGGTCAGACCCAAGAAGTTACGGAGCTTAGCAGGACGCAGGCGCGCTTCACGGGGTGTGTTCGGACTCCGCCCGATTGGTTGCTCACGTGTTTAGTATCCTGGTATGATCACTGAGGTCCCCCAGGGAGGTTGACACCGAAACCTGCTCACAGGTCATAATGTCAAACCCATATTCCCTAGCCTAACCTAACGGAAGTTGTTTTGTTCAGCGCAATTTAAACTGAAAACGCGTGATAATTTGAGTTTACCATGTAAATTCTGAGATTTGATTAGTTTGTCCCTAGTCAAACACTTTCTTTGGTGTAGCCTCTGTGGCCCCCACAGGGTTCCGCCATGCCCTGAAACGTTTAACGTCGGACTATCTAATTGGTATCCCGACAACCCAGTGATATTAATGGTTGGAAATAAAGTTTTCCTAGTAAATTTTATCTTTGGTTTGCGTGTATTGATTTCACGAGTAAGTTCGGTAGACAATTCGATAGACCATTCTTGCTAAAATTCCATTATTTAAGAGTACAAATATTCGGAGCGAACCGAACGTGTCAGGGCTTGGAATATTCCCTTCATCAAGCCGTGGCACGCGGGGTTGACCCGTCCATTAGGTCGCACTTATGACGCTAAGATATCAACAACGCGGGACACATCGTCTGATTTGCAAGATTTTATTCATAATGTACATTACACAATCACGACATATACGGGCAATTAGTGTCCCCTTTGTGTTTTTGCTGTTGTTTCTTTGTTTGGTTTCTTTCTCTTTTCTTTTCCCTTGTTTCCTTTGTCGCCTTTCTCTTTTCTGTCCTCTCTCTATCGAACTCATCCTAAGATCCTAATACACTGTACGTATCGAAATTGTACAGTGACTATCGAAACTGTGCAGTCGAGTTATCATATAAATTTTAATAAAATTTGTCGGAACTCGATAGTCGAGTGGATAATACAGAAAAATCTGCAGCGGGCATAAAATCCCCGTGCAGGAACGAAACTCAATAAGGGAAAATAAAAAAGGGAGAGAGACAGCCACAGTGAAAAATCAAGCACAGGCCTACATAGTACATAGCCTAACGGGCAGCCAGTGTTAAAATAGAAAAAAAATACTTAAACTCAGCGATCACGTCGCTCCGAAAAGAAAACGGGGTTTTGCACTTACTCGGTTTGGGGTCGGAACGAATCGCGAGAGGTCGCGATTTTTCTTTTAATAAAATGAGATTATTGTGATTCCTTTTGAACATTGCACACCCTATCGTGCCTTGGAAAGCGTTGCTCATGGCCGATTTCGGTATCTAACCAGGTCATCAGTTCGTTTTGATAGGAGGTGATTTCCTACGTTCTACCGTGAACCTTAACCACGTGTTCTTGTAGGAGTGAGCCAAAGTAACTTAACAGCCTGATCGAGGCAGTTTCGCTGTAAGCTTTTACTAGTTCTTGGTCGGGTAGTGTCATGGGGCTGGCGGGGTCTCGGGCGTTCGGACCAATCTCTATACCAGTTTCGAACAACTTTTAGTAGTAAAACACGTCGTCTAGTGGCACAAGTCAGAGATAAAAATGAGACGCAAGCTTTCAAACGATGTATCAATTTTGCTCCTTGCGGAGTGCAAAAACCTTAAGCTCAAGCTGGGATACGCCTAAAAGTTGCTTAGTCTTTTGTTCGAAAGCCCTAAAAATTCTCTATTGAAAAGTATTCGCGGCATTTTCAGAATCCGAACCGTTGGACGGTTACGGGCCGGTAAACAGGCCCGATACCCGTTATTTCCGAATAATAGGAAACTACGGTAACCCATTGGTTTCGGCTCACTTTCGCGACCATTAGGCTATAGTTTACTTTGAACCCGGTAGACTTGATAGTCTTGATTTGGATCACTTTCCGACCCCTTAAATTGTCAAAGGCCTCCTGTTCCCGGACGGTCGGAATTTTGAAATTTCAATGGGGAAATAGGGAGAACTAGTGGAGTTTCGTCCAGGTTTGCCTTTTCAATCCGGTCAAAGATTCTATTACACTCCTTATCCTCCTAAGTTTAAACAGCTACTCTAC
>JASANE010025798.1:0-13583 GCA_030248225.1 Trileptium ribeirensis
ATTACTGACAACGTTTACTTGAAACGCAGCAATAGTTCGCGTTTCTTGATCGCGTAAATTTGCTATCCGCTCTCGGAAACGTAGGAAGCAAATATCAGATTTCTATGCAGCCATTGCTATGGACTCGCAAATCGAAGTGGAATAGAACGAATGTAACTACTCTGCGCTTAATAAATATTTTGACGTTTCAATTCAGCTCCTCTTGAAAGTACAACGACAGTATTACTACTCCAGCAATACTGCAACGCTACTGCTATTTTAACTGCATATCAAAGCCGTAGGACACTTTATCTCTTTACTCCAGTGTCGTAAAAAGACAAAACTTATGAAATTTATAAACCACAAATTTAATGAAAAATTATAATTTGAATCGTGATCTTTCCGTTACAGAGTTCTAACACCTGCTTTGTTTGCTGCATACAACGCAAATGCGGTTGCTTTAATTGTATTCAGCAAACCCGAAATCCTATTAACCCATTCTAATCACATGCATATATAATGAAGAAGTTGCAAAATTTGAAATGTTAGGTGATCCCGAATGGCCAAAATCGAAAATTGTGTAATTCGTGTCAATTTTGTGCAAAAAATTAGGTTGAAAATCATGTTAACAACGTTGGTCCACAACAACATTTATTAACGCATAAAAAAAATTCGTCAAGCTGATGAAGCGATACGACAAACAGACGGAGAAAATGTATTTTTCCCAAGTATTCGCTATTTCAGAAACCTCCACTCGCTACGCTCGTTGGTCTTCAGAAAGCAAATCACATCACATATATTTTCAGGCCGAATATTCTGCTAAATTTTTAACTGTGTCTGTTGAAGTAAGATTTTATAATTTGTTCAGAATGCAATACCGTAAACTTTAAAAAACTAATTTTAGCTGCATCTATGCTACTGGTTTGCGAGGAAAGCGTATCATTATAAGGATAGAGATTTAATGACTAGGCCATACTAGTAAGGCCGTTGTAAATTTTGGCTTTTGTTAATATGCTTTTTACTTACATAAGGTTCATAATACCTTGTTGTCATGTACCTAATGCGGAAATAAAGCGCAGGTGAACTGGCAATGGCTTTAGCAATAACTTGGTGCTGACATCAAACTCACTAGAGACGTGCAGTAGACTACAAGGATTGCACAGACTAACATGGATTTGCTTGACCGCCAACAAAAAATATTTTCGAGGTAGCACGGACCGAAAAATTTATATAACGAGTTCAATAAGAAATTACCATAATGTTTAATTTTTTTATAACAAAATAAAACCCTAGATGACAAAACTATGACCCAAAGTAACCCTGCGTGGCGTAAATAAAATGCAGGTCATGCGCCGTTCTCAATGCACTAAGCCTAAGCCTTAGCGTAAGCTTAAATCCTTACATGAGACGTACAGTAAGCCTAAGTCGTATCGCTGCCGCCCTCCCTCCATCTCCGGAACCTCACTCTAAGCTATTTTTTCTAACTTTATAACGTACCGCCCCCAGGGTTATATAAAACATTGCCTATTAACAAACTTCATTAGGCAGCGAAAACACCACACTATATTACAGAAACTAGCATAGTCATAAGAATTAAAAATTGCGAAAATCCATCAACTAAGAGATGAGTTATTACTTTTTTCATTTACAACTAACCGGCGTGATCTCGTAGATTTCTCTTCAATGAAGTTTATTTGTACGTCATTTAAACTTGTCCTCGCTAAAACCATCCAAGACATGCAAAGCATCATTTAATGGAAGTTCCTAAATACCAATCTGTTTACATGTATATCATCACTGTGTTCTCGCTTCTGAGGGCTGAGGACGCCCGCAACCGTTTTAACCCTACTTTGTTGATAACGCCCAGCCCCATCGGTCCCTGCCCTATGGATTCTATATTGCTTGGGTAATTATGAACTGTATATCTGGAATGGTTCCACAAAACATTTTTTATCACGTAGCATATTTTTGATACTGAAATGATCTAAAACAATCTTTTTTATAACGTTTAACATTATTGCTTTTGCAAAAACTCCGGCTTTTCTTATAAATCTATAAAATGAAGCAAAATTCATAATTCGGCTTTTCTGATTTTTGCTTTTGTCTGCCCGCCTGAGGTTGCAGAGTTCCGGCTGGCCAGGAGCGGGAGGCTTCCAGCTTTTCCATATTTCTTAGTTCAAGACTGCATTCTAAACTCAATTTACAGTGTATAAATTGTAGCTCCACAATACGAAAATTGGCTATATAAAAATTAAATTAGCAGTACTGTTATAGTGTGTTATGATCAGACTTCAGTGCAAATCTATAGTTACTCCGACATGGATACCGGTGACTAGAATTATGCGCAATTACATGCACGTAAGTTTATTAGTTACGGGCATCTAAGTGCCAATGGTTTTAGTTTATGCGCACTTTATTGCCCGTAAACAAAATGCTACGAGCAATTTGATGCGCATAACACGAAAGTTACGCGCATTTCGATGTAGCGTATTTGAAGTTTCTCTTGTAGGTATATGTACTTAACTTTGATATTAAACGCAAGTACGTGCGCTCAGCCTATATTACGGGTAAAGAATCCCACGTGACAAAAATACACGCATATTATTGCGTGTAACTGTATACTACCACAGATGTGCCCATAAACATTTTGCCCCTACGTTCGCGCACTATTCTGTGAAACGCGCATAATTCCTAATGGTTTAAATCAGTTTTGTCCACCTATCCTACGCGCAAATCAGTGCTCGAGTAATCTTATGGTCGCACCAACCATCCTATTTTGTAATTTTTCGTAAAAATTGTTATAGAACACTATTTGGTAATTTGTAATTTGGCTTAACATTGTTCGCGAACGCAGCGCTGTGCGATTGAGATCTGCCCAAATCGCGTGCGCGAAATTCAGATTAAATTACCGAAATTTCTAAGAACGAAAATATGTTGAATTTGACTTAAACCGGTTTTATTCGCGTATACCAAGAGCTTAAATAAAGGTTTTCCTATGAGGCCTCTGTTATATTAGATTTGTTCGCGAGCACTGAATAATCCTTATCCAAACTTGATAGACATTAGGCAACCGAGTTTCTGCAAAATTAAAATCACGAAAATTCCGTTCCACCACAACGTATAATTGTGGCACATGCATTTCATTTTCTCAATTTGCGATTAGCGAAAACGCGAATGAAATTCAGCAACGAAGCCAACCTTTGGGGGGTTTTGCAAATCGACGACTCGGCCTTGCCCGACATTTTCATTTCAGGCACGAACGAAAATGGGACAAGCTCGGCCCACGGGCCAGGCCGGGCATCTATCAGACTGGGCTTCGGGCATAACTTCTCTCCTCTGATCCACGATGGCCATTTCACGAAATAGCATCACTTGTGAGTCTAGTTTGACAGTCGTGTAAAGCTTTGTCAATCTGTATATATACAATTGTTATATTGTTAGATTGGATTGCAGCTTTCATTTGTTTTCAGTATTAGGGATGCCGTTTGTTGAAGTTATTGTAGTTTTATCATGTCGTATTTGATTTGCTGTCCTTGCAGAAACGGGGAAGGTTGCACTCAAAGGAACGTTGAATCAAGTTCAAAGAAAAGGGGTAGGGATGCTGAGATATCGAGGGTAAATGTTTGTTCAGGGTTATTCCCTATCCCGCTTCGACTGAATGCTCCCAGCCTTTTGACAGCTCTGGGGTGATAAGTCCTTACATATTGGTTGAGTATTATCGTTTTGTCATAATTTTTGTGTTTCTTTGCCCAGCGGTGAATTATGAGGAATAAATGTTCAACGGGAGGGTCAGGAATTCCTAGCGGTAATATAGCAAGAGCTACTACCAGAGGAAGAGTATTACCAGAGGCCCGAAAACCGGCGCGAAGACGGTCGAAGGTTGAGAATGGATGACTAAATGTAAATCTCGGACAAATAAATGTCAGGTCAGAAGGTTGTTTTTGGTTTCGTTGCAAGCACCCAACCCGAAACCAGGTGGCTTTGACGTGCATTCTCACTTCATACGGCATGTACGGAATCACGTCCTTTCGAACCGAATGTTTTCGCTTGAAATGAACACTCAAGGGGGCTTTCTGGGGCTAGCGTCTCGAGTCGATACTAAGCTGGATCAGATAAGATCCCGGTCAGCTCTCGGCTTACCGTAGGTCCCATTAGCAACTGGTGCAAATTTAGGAAGAGCTGATTCGTACCTCCAACAGCGTGTTTGCCGGAATTACTTGCGTTTGTGCAGAAAACCCCACCGACCCATGGCCGATACGTCGCCCATAAATTGTTGTAGAAGTTGATGACGGCTAGGAGTGCTACGCTGGGCGAAATAACAATGAAAACTTTGCCTCATAGAGTCGCACGTTTGAAATAGCGTGCGATGCGATGAGCTAAGTGAGTTCGCACGTGCGTTGTTGTACGTTCGCTTTGAAACCTGGAAACCTATTAGTTATTATTAATTTTATTAAGTTATTATTAATTAATTATTGTTCCTTAGAAACCGGGCAACAGATACTACATAGCGAAGTCGCTAGGGTACAAGGCTTTCACCAAACCCATCTAGGTTCAATCCGAGGCCGCGGCTAAAGTTTCTTCAATATTGCACTAAATACCCAATAATTCATGCGGGAAAGGTTTATTTCAGGAGGGGCCTCGGAGCCCGGGAAAATGCTGCAATCTACTCGATGGGATAAAATTTGATAAAATAGCGGTAGCTGTGGATTAATTTAAGACCGAAATGAAAGAGAGATGCCACAAAGCTCAGAACTTATCGGAAGCTGATTTTCTGATTATGTTCTAAGCCGTCTTCAGGATAAATGAGAAAGGACGCTAAGCGAATTCTCGAAACATGCTGCAAGGGTGGCCTTTTTCATCTATATCTCAGCTCTCCAGGGCTATTATAGCGCACTTTTTGGTCTAGTAGGCATTTAAATGGCCTGATCCTGGACACAAACTGTCGCGATGTCATTTCGCGTCGGTTTACATATGGTTGTTTTAACGCGACACCTAGTTATTGCACCGCTTGCAGCAAACAAGTTTCACATCATTTCCTGTTGATGAGGACGTCCCTACCTCGCCGACATCGGTGGGTCTCAACTAATACCAAGCTGAAATTACACGTATGACAGATAGAAGCCGTACAAAAAACACATAAAGTTTTTGTGAGCAGATAAAGTTTTATGTTGCTAGAAATAGGCAAACTTCTTAATATCTATGTATCCGCTGGCCCAATTTCGTAACGTTATAACGTACCCTCCCTCAGGATTACTTGGACCCCTCCGCTTATCGGTCAGGGTTATAACTACATGTGTTCGGTAATTACTTATCTTAAACATGACGGATAAGTTTTTGCAATTCGAAAATGGTAGCGCAAACGTAAAAAGTTGTCGTATGCACACGATCGGAACCTTGCTATATACTGTGTGAGTTTCCTGCCCAAAGTCCTGCAGGAAATAGTGGGCCCCCAATTACATGCTGAGCGCCTGATGTGTCAGCTCTGGAAACATGCCAAGGAATACTGGCCACCCTATTTTTTCATTCCTTTGCTAAATCAGGCAAGAGCGAGCGTCACATGAAAGCTTCTTCGCTTATTCCATATTAGCTCCTGAGCCCCTGCCCAGGATCGCATTACCCTGAGTTCAGTACCTGCGGCAACTACGCCATTGAATAATGCTGCCCGCCACGGTACACCTAGAATCCGACGGCAAATATTAGACAGGCTCAAGTGTCCGAACTGTTCCAAGCCCCGGGACCGGACAATCGTTTATGAAAAAACTAAGGTTTAGTTCCGCTTGAAGTCGCCAAAGGGTCACGTCATGTTTTGAATTCGATTCATGTTTGGAAATTACGAATTAGAGGTACTGTTATCTGCTCGGAAGCCACGAAAAAAACTATATATTTATGATTTAGGCAAGTTTATGCAGTGTACCATTTGAAGAGATTAATTCAGATTCGCTTACGTTTCGCGTCTTTAATTCTGCGCGTGGCGCTCTTAAATATCGCTGTATACGTTTTAAGTAAACTTCGCCGAATAATTTGTACCGGTTTTGTTATCATGGTTGAGTCTGTAATAAACGTCGCTTTGACCAAATGAAATTGCGGGCTAATAAAGCATCTGAAGTGTTCGGTTGTTGATAAGAAGTGATAACTAGTATAGAGTAGGCTAGGCTCGTGATGACACGATTCGTGCACCTGTTAGAAGTTCAGTGTCCTTTTCTGCCATAGTAAACAGGTTGCAGCTTTTGTTTGAACACTCCTATAAACTCAGTATATTCGGACTTAATGATAACGGGCCCTGGCAACGGATCACCGGTGTTTCGTGAATTAGGCCAATGAGTAGGACAGGCCTGCCATGACTGGAATTTTGGACGGCATGAGCCAATGGAGCAGTGCAAACGATCCTTTGATGGATCTACCATAGGACCAGCGTCTAATGTTCGCGGTTACAATTACGGACAGGCCTACTTGACCACCTAAAAATTTGCTTTATTTGGATGAATGAAATCTTTCATTTTAACAAAATATCAAGGTAACCTTTCGGAAAAACTTGGGGATACCGGCGGTGCAGCTGAGCAAAAGGCTTAGCACGACTGGGAGAGGTTGACCATGCGTGTCCGTAATAGCTCAGCACGAGTGGTAACTTTGACTATAGACTGTGCTGGGTACTGGCTGAAAATGTCAGTTCGGCGGCCGCCCGGCCGGCCTAGTGTCGCCGCGGCCGCCAAATCTCGACCGGGTAGGCCAACCGTAATTCCCTCCTGCCATTTTAGCGGCTGCAAAAATTTTAGGGTCGGCCAGCAACTAAAATTCCGGCCGGTGCCCAACACTACTAAGACTCAGCCGAAACCTTAATTTAAGCCTAATATATAGTCGTTTGCTCCTGAATTGATTACGGTGATTTTACCACCATTCAATTGAAGTCGTCAGTGCGATTGGAATGGTATAATAGAATAAATAGATTAAATATTTGATTATCATGAAATCATAAGTTTAACGTTTTTTTTGGCTATACTAGTGTATTGGCGTATTGGTGCACGTGATTTAGAAACAGATAAGATGGCCTTGACTGTAGGAGTGCAGTTATACATGAGCTCTTATATTTGCCAGCATTATATTTCATGTGTAATTATCATCGGCAGTTATACAAACCGACGAATATATCGGGATACTTTTTAACGCGACCGCTGGACTCCGCTTTCCAACTAAACAGGTCTTGGATCTTAGCATATTTATGCAAAAAAATGCAAACAATGTGGCAAAAGCAATATATGTTTACGGTTAAAAGCATTAGAGCATGCTAAAAGTAGCTAAAGTCGATATAGGTTTCGCTCTCAAACATAAGCTGTTTTTAGGCTGCATGGCATATATTAAGTTCTTGCTATTACGCTGTAATAAGAGCTGAGGCGTAAAGAAATTTGTGGTTTTACACATAACTATGTAGTGGATGAATGCCATTTCGCGCTAACTAGCACGGATTATCAAAAAAAATTTCACATTAAAATTTTGCGAAGTAATTACGGAGAGGTCTGCCGGTCGCACTATTAGATACCAGCCTGAAAAGTCTCTGGCCGTTCGTTTTTCCTGTGGTCGCTTTTCCGGCCTGTTTTTCAACCCGACCGTTTTTGCGACCGGCCCACTTTACGACCATACGTTTTCCCGGCCGCCCGTTTTACAGACTCAGCGGCCAGCCGACCGGCCGTTGCCCAACACTAATAGACATAACCATGCTTAATCTCAGCCTCATAATTAATTAGCACCAAGGCGGTCTTAAACCTTGAGTTTTAATTCCACCAGTGTTAACTAATAGTCACACTACAATTCATAATGTGAGCTGACCACACAGTTGTCCACAGCGAGAGTTATGCTGTGTTTGCGTTATAAATTGCCCACCACGTGGAAGTTTTGTCCACGTACAGCCTGCATAACATCGTTACCGGCATAGTGTACAGCACACTAACACTGTATTGTATGCAATATTATATGGTGTTTTAGACACCATCAGCATTTACATATGGTGTCATGAACACCGTATCCTTCTGGATAGCGGTGATGTAAGTCCTTTGGCAAGACGCCTTGTTCTTTCTCCATTGTAGGGAGTTTATACAATGCAAGCTTTATCAATGCAGTTCCTACGTAAAGCTTTAAACGGCATGGTTTATGGGATACAATCAATTAGCGTAAATATTTTCAAATTTCACTTAAGCATATTTTCCCGCCTTTTTAAACAACTGTTCTATTATAGGGTGTTGAAGACACTGTAGTGTATTGTACACGGTGTCCGCGACACCATTACTTGTGCTGCATAGTTTAGCATTCCGACTACCATATACCATAGTATGGTCGTGATCACACAGTGACAGATCTTCCACATGGCGGCCGTTTCATAACGTAAACAAGCACGTGCGGTAAGGAATGGGGGAAAAGTCGAGGCAGCCTTACTGCCCGTAAGTACGCCTAAGAATTGCCTCTCTTTCTGGGCCGTCATTACTGACTCATGGCCAGAAATATATCGGCCAGGCCGAATAACAAGGCGGACCTGCGTACGGCCCACTAAGCTAATAGATTCCATCAAGCCGGGTCATTTTCACCTGGGAATTGGAAAATTCGGTCGTATGGGCACAAAACGCAGAAAAACGGCGCAGCTGGATATACGTTGGGGCTGAACCTGGGTCACAGCACAGCTTGACCCTGCACCTGAATTGACGAGCTGCATCGAAAGGTGTGAAAATGTAGTGAATTCGATTTTGGATTAATGGCTTAAGCTCAGAATAAGCGTCATAGTTAATCTGCGCTTACCGTTAGGTTTTCATATTTATGTGCGTAGCTGCTTAAATCCATGAACGAATACAATTCGGCATGGCGATCGAACACATTGCATCTAACGAAAAATTCTGCGTGCAAAGGAAAGGAAACATTGGATCTCAAAGAGTCAAAGAAAATTGTCACAGATATCGCAAAAATTTGCCCAATAGCTCGTCGAATGGCACCAAAATTCTCGCTGTATCATCAAAATTGAACCATTTTAGCTCTTTACTGAAGGGAAAGGGGCTAAAGGGAAAGACCCGTCTACCGGGCGTCGCAAGCTCTTCATAACTGGAGGTGGTCGCCGTAGGCAATAGAGTATTAACACAAACATGTTTCCAACTTTTTCAATCTAGCGGATTCTTTCTCTAGCCATTATCAGTTTCGCAAGATATGTGAATTTCTGCATTTTCCCATTTCCTAAAGGAAATTGGTGAATTGAAACTTTTAAATTTCCGAGGTTATTTGAGACGGCCCGCAGGGTATACCCTGGCCATCGTTTTCATGAAGCTAGTATCAATTTGTCCACTGGGTACGTTCAAACGCATTTTCCAAATACCATTCGGGAAGCCAAGGTTTTCACATATTAGATGCTAAGATGCTTCCAGTTAAATGCAGACGATAAATCGACCTTTATCAATAAAAATTCAATGGGCAGCGATAATTTAAAATCTTATACTGTTTAAGGATACACAACTATTGTTTAACCAATTCAACGGCTGTTTGCCAGGGGATATTCGTTCAAGTCCCAAAAGGGTAATGTTCTATTAACGGGTCACAAGTGGTAATCACTGAAAGTTTTTTCGTATGTAAGAGTTAGCATTCGATTCCAAATGTGGAGTGAGGAATGACGTCAGGAATGAGCACAATTTATACTATGATTTCTGGAATTATATAGAATGACGTTCTGGGCAATGATTAAACCTCTAAAATATTATTGTTTAAATAATAAAACGCAGCATCAGACAAGGATTTGCCGGTACGCACGGGACACAGCTACGTAGGGCCTCCACGGGTCAGGGCTCTACCCAGTCGTTATTCGAGCTTTATTTTTGACTAGCAATTGATGACTGGTTTTTCGCAAAACGAGGTCGAATTATATTTATATGTTGTACACATCGTCATTAACTTGATAACTAGCTCTAAATCTAATGTTTTTGCTTTCAGGCCGTAATGCTCCAGCATTTACTGAATGATTTAAACATTTACGATCTGTTTTTACCAATTTGGATGATCATAACAAAAGTTAGAGTATAACAGTGGCTATTAATCTCAAGAATGCCTCGCAATTTGCTTCGTAAGGTCGAAAAGTGCGCATTTGAGGCAACAGTTGTTTAACTAGCTTTTGTTCTCATTTTACTAGATTGTTGCGTTCTTACCAGCCGGTGCAGCCTGTAGTGATAGTTTCGCCAAACAGAACGTCACGGAGGTGAATTATGCGTTAACCTCAAAACATTTCTCGTCCAGTTCAGAGTATTTATTGAGCGAGTGACCAGCGAAATATTATTATAAGATCCACCTCATTGAAAGTATACGCTTCTTTTCAGATTTGGTTTGGAAACGCAAAAAAATGGAACAATAATGTTTCTTAGGGCCCCGAGGCTGGT
Source organism: Trileptium ribeirensis (assembly GCA_030248225.1). Lineage (NCBI taxonomy): Eukaryota > Metazoa > Nematoda > Enoplea > Enoplida > Thoracostomopsidae > Trileptium > Trileptium ribeirensis. Next base: position 10,374 of record JASANE010025798.1, read on the forward strand.
CTGCGTAGAGGCCCACCAGACTTAAATTTGGCACTATGCAGCACAATGAATTCAGATTTTGCATGATTCTTGTAACCATACTCGTTGACTTGGTTTTGGTTGGATCGGTATATTTGTAAAATGGTATTTTGATGCTCCGAAAGTGGTCGTGATAAAAATGGCTTCAATGGTACTTTTGAAGAAAGCGGTGGATCGCATGATACAAATTGTTGAGCCCAGGTCAAGCCCAGGCCTGAGGGGTAATACGTTATAACGTTAGAAAAAAGAACAGCTCAGGCTTAGGCTTAGTATATAGAGAACGACATGCCTGTGTTTTATTTCCGCCCCTCAGGGTTACCTGGGCGAATTAGGGTATAATTTTATTTATTCGATGCAAAATACGCTCCTTGTAATTACGGCGCTTCCATAAATAACATATTAAATTCCATTCAATTCAATTATTGTATTTAGCAAACTTAATAAGTAAATATTCAACAATGAAATTCACAACCAATGCAGAAGCAAAAGAATAATGTAGGTAATGCAAAAAGAAACTATCAAAAGTTAAGTTACATAGCTAGTGGGAAATCTAGAAATTTAACAAAATTTGAAGTAGTCTCAGATCGATGGGATATAGTAACAATATAATACCAAATTTGAAATCTGCATGAAAAGTTGTCCTATTTAGGTTGTTATCGTAAAATTTTAGAGATTATATGAACAAAATAAGTCATTTTAGAAAATGTTAAAACCGAGGTAGGTTGTGAAAGTTGATCCACTACGTATTTTTAACATAATACCGGTTGTTAAAAAGGATCTAGAAGGAGCAAACCCACTTACTCCGGTCCTAGAAAGCTATCGTATTGTAAACAATTATGCAAGTTAACTTTCTCCAATCTAGACCGAAATAACTTAGCATTAGCAGCTCGAACCAATGGTTTGTTTTCTACAAACTCACGCAAACTATTCCAAATGAAAGGAACCCGTTGAAAAAAATTAAAGCGGAGAGTGTCAGTGTTAGAATGCGAAGGGAATGCCCACGTGTTGGCAAATGACATATATTAAAAAACAGCTCACGTGGTATATCGATATCGTTGTGAACAATATTGCAGCAGAGTGTAAGATCACAATAGAGCGGTGCAAGCGTGAAAAACAATAAACGTAAAGGATATGACATAGCAGGGTGGTACAAACAAGCAAGCAAGTGGCGAGTAAAGTATCATTGAACACGTTCAACTTTATCTACTAGTGATGAGGAGTGTTGGGACCAAACTGGAGAACAGTACTCTAATATAGGTAGAACGAAACTCTTGTAAGTGTCGGAGCTTAATCTTTTTCGGCGGCGTGTAGACTCGTGCTTACGCGGCGCTCCGACCTCCAGTTGCTACTACAACACACGAAAAATACAGTTTAGGCCACCAATAAATCTGCTAGTAGCTGGGGCGCGCGAGTTCGTGGTCTGGGCGAACCAGGGAAGTGGTGATAATAACTCCTAGTGTCTCCTGTCTCCAACACAATCCAGCACTACTAACAGCTCTTTACCTACCAAGTTAGCTTTATTACGCTCTTTTCATGACACCAATAACAGCCGAATAGTAGTAATGGTTTATTTACTATTTTCGCGCAGTACCAGTCCGCAGTGAAACCTTCGACAACGAAGTTGATGATTCTCGCAAAACGAACCGGTTGGCTGGAGCGGCCAACTTAAGCAACAACCCTATTACGTTTATAGTCGAAGTCCCTACGCAATGGCACTCCGTGTTCCGGCAGCAGTAACACAATTATAACCACAAATATTACACGATGCCTTTGTTAACCGGGAGCTCAGTATACCAAACAATGGACCACCTTTGAAATGTTCTCACGCAATCGAACTTTATTAGTGCCTAGAAATCTGGTCTCACTGAATCAACACAGTATAGCAGGAAAGTCCAATACCAATGCTTACGGTTCCGCGTGCTTATTTCACGTTAACTAGCAAATCATACACAATAGGCATAAGGGGTCATTGTCACGATTAAGTACTGACCGAGACAGGGCTATGACACGCTGTTACTGAATAAAAGAATTAGATCCGAGGAAAACTCGCATAAAACTATTCAGGTGAATGTACTCGTAACCAGCGTGATAGTAACGCTACCAATATTTTGCAACAGAACGAACCACTTTCGCCACGCTTTGAAATATCACGCACACTCCATAAGAAACCAATTAACGAAACTTCTACGGCATTTAGGCATTATCTATTCGAATAGGCATCCATCAACTTGTGCATAGCAATATTATAAAACAAATACCGTACCATTATACGCTGGATAATACACCACGATGTATATTAAAACCGACTAGCTACCACTCTCTCAAAACAATTCTGCCAAGTTAACACCCAAATTGACATATCTCCCATAGTGATTCACGATTCTTTTATCGACATCTGAGAATTATTTTCGAAACTAAACGTTAACCAGCAAAGCTGTCATGCAGAAGAAAACATATGTGAAAGCTGTAACGTAACCCTTTTTGCAGCTCAGTCATCAGATTCGGATTGAGTCCAGAACATAGCCAATACTAAAGAAAACGAATTTATTAGCCTCCACACACACAATCGCTCGAGAAAATAACACGTTAGCGCCCTCCGTTCAAACGACACGTATATCTACTATATGAGAAAATCCCTAACTTAGCTAAGTAATTAAACTAAAAAAACCGAAACTCAACTGTTAACACTACATTATCCAATCCATAATAATCCAAAATTCAGTATAAGAACAAATAAGTAATTAGGAATAATAATATCGCTACATAGGCGCAACCGACAGTACCCTGTACTGTATTAAAATATACGCGCTTGCCGCGAATATAATAATATATATTATATATTATATAAAATTTAAAAAGGAATTTAAATGAGAAATTTAAAAGGAGAAAAGGGGTGGAAAGTTGGGGTGTAGTTTGAGAAAAGTATAAAGAGGGGGATTGTGAAATTTTAATATGGTGAAGGGGATAGGTAGGGGAGGTTGTATTTAAATTTTGAGGAGTGGAGGTTAAGATTTGATAAAATAGGAGATGTTTGTAAATTGTAAAAAGTTGGGGGAAAAATGAGAATTTTGGAAAATAGAAATTTATGAAAAATAAAGAGGTGGGAAAGGGGTGGGGTAGATATATGAATGGGGGTGGTAAGGGAAAAAGGATATTAAAATTTAGGGGATAGGGGTTGAGTTTTGAGGGAAT
>JASANE010025802.1:0-31453 GCA_030248225.1 Trileptium ribeirensis
CCTTGTGTAATGGTTAGCACTCAGAACCTAGGACTTCACTTACTACACAAATATAATAAGTACCTAGCTTAATATTACTAAGATAAATAATAGTACGGCAATAAAATAATAAACTGTTTGAATCGACAAGGTGGATCTAAGGATCCGACTAATAAATTAATATTAATGCTCGAGCAAACTTTATGAACTACAAGGTGGATCCTTCGATCCGACCTAAGCTTTGACTTAAGCTTAGCTCAAACTAGTCAATATATTTTATCGGAGCACCACTGTGCTCTCAATAGAAAATTTTTGGAGCAGCCCTCTGCTCTCAGGAAGAAATTTTTCGGAGCAGCCCGTCTGCTCTCAATAACCCAAGAAAATGTGGAGCACCCCGTGTGCTTTCAAAGACCCACTAGTATATAGAGCACCCCTGTGCTCTCAATAGTATATTTTTCGGAGCAGCCCGTCTGCTCTCAATAAACCCCAAATTTTTGTTAAACTCGGAATCAGCGCTAAGTCTTAGCTTTATGTAACTACTGCCTAGCTAGAACAGTGTTAGATAACAAGGTGCCGTGTGGCAGTTAAGCTAAGAAAATATAATTAAAGTGACTACTTACTCTGAGATGTCCGATCGCGACTGACTCGCTGATCGAACGAGAACTCAGCGTATATACGCCTCAATCTAGGCTAGCGAGATCTGGAGAACGAGCTCAAATTCCGTGAAATTTGATGTAATTTTAAATAACAAATTTTGCAAGGCACTGAAATATTTTAAAACTCTACCACGCAGCAAGCATTATTTAAACTTGACATTTCAATTCGATGTCTTAAGAGTTTACTATTATCACAGAATATTTATTTTGAGAATTATTAGGTGCAATTTTATTCGTAAGATTGTAAGATCAATAATAATAAAAATAAAAGATCTTATATTTTGACAACAATGACATTTTGTTTAGAAAAAAAATATATTCATAGCCCCATTCGGGCACCTTGTATGTAAAAAGGAACCTTCAGCACGGTAACAGAAAAGCAATATCAGCATTTATTTGCAATAGTAGGTCGCTGTTGCACAACGATAAAAGCAATTATATATTGTACGCGATTTAATAATTAGTTAATAATACGATGCAATTATACCATCAAAATTAGCTGAGTTAAAATAAACAAGAGTGGCTTAAAATACACCATCTAACCCCGTTATCACTTCAACTTACTAGTTATAGTTCACACCTACATGACTCATGATCAAATGGCTCTTTAGTTGCTACAATAAACATTCTTTATCTACTACTGCCTTGCATTGCATATCATATAATTAAATATTGCATTTCAAAGTAAGAATACAATATAGTGCGCTGCCATCGAAGGACTAACTTCCAAAAGTTTAATTCCATGTGTAGGCACAGCACACCCATTTTCTATCTACCCAAAATCTCAAACGCGGCGTTATAGTCCCCGTACCGGTTTAGTCAAGTTATAAAAATACTTCAGATAAAGCTAGCCGTCCATGGTAGTTAAAACAATTAAGCCTTGTAGTCTTGGCTTACAAATGTTAGACGTATATAACATACTTACATAGACCAACCAAAAGAATCCAACCAGAGCACAACTACCGACCCAGGCGGTAAAAGAACGCAAACAAATTACGTGGATGTGGTAATTAACAATAAACAATACAGCCAACGTGCGCACTGACCAAGTGATATAATGTGATGGTGACGTCGTCAGCTGATATCGACACGAACTAAAAGAAATTATAGAGATAATTTTTATTTGGCATCCATTAAACAACCACGCACGTGTTTAAGTACTATTCACACAAATTATTTTTTTTACTTTAATACTTTACACTGTAGTTCATATTTAAATGGCAGCGATGTAAATTTAAATTAGCAAGGTCTCTTGATTTCAATAAGAAAGATTACAGCCAACGGTCAGCACGGAAAACTAAGCATTGCAGGTTAACAACCTTTAAGCTGCTAAGATAACTAGGTTTAATAAATATTTCATTAAGACCGAAACCTTTTTTCGAGAGAAGTCCGTTTTAAATAGTAAGTGAACTACTAGATATTGCATATCGGTTGGGTTAGCAACGTCACTTCACTAGGATCTTACATGTTTACATTAACTCAGCAACCATTTCCAAATAATATCTAGTAATAGCAAAATTACAACAAGCTTCCCAAAAACACACGCCTTTCCCTTATGAAGAGATTGTTTTCTGTGTTATTTATTCTGCAAGCTTTCTATCTAAGAGAAGGAAAGTTCGATAAAATTTACCAACCAATCCCATGTTATAAATGGCAGCAGTTCCACTTTCAACGTTACAGTCTAAAATATGCGGTTTTATAAATCAATAATCTTCTGTGGCTTCTAATGGCCATTTTATCGACGTTCACCTCATTTGACATAACTCACAGAGTAACTGACTGCAGACTTGTCCGTAACCATTTTATAGCTTATATAGTGTGGTGCAGCAGTTATAAAATAACTGCAGTATTTAACCTGAATAAGGTCTTACATTGAGGCAAAACCAGAGGTACGGACAAGATTAAACCAAATAGGTCGTAAAAGTCATTCAAAATTTATTAGATTTAGATTCAGGTGAACCAATTACAAACACCGTACGTTTTGAAATCAGGTTAAATAGAAAAAAGCCGTGTTCACATTGTTCGAACTCATCCGTTCCGAACAATTCACTGCTTGCGGTCTCATCCGATGGGACAAAATTCTACACGTTACTGTATACGTTTGTATGTCTGTATTTTTGCACACAGGATTCGATTCGACTCAAATGAAACTGGTTTATCGGATCGAATATCAATATGAGATACCCTAATACTTTGCTAAAACGACCTAGTGAGTGTGTATATAACAAAATGTGACAGAAGTTTGGTACGTTTTTTTGCTTTACAAAACTTAACAAACTTATAGCAAAAATATCATTACGGAAAACTAACCTTATTGAGACGATTAGCACCACACATCTGCAATAGTGAACACGAATCACCGATCAACGATATCGGCAGCTATGAGTCAAAAGCCTAGCACGATAACTCGTTATAGCAGGCTATATGCAAATTTCGCTAATGATCCAGGCAGATTCAATTTACCCACTGGTAGGAAATGTTTTGAATTAAATAACAAGGCGGGCCAGTAGCTTTACGCAACGTGGATACGAACAATTGCGAATTGTCCAGGGAGCATGAAGCAGCTGCTTTATCGGGTTAACCCTCTGCTTCTTGACAATACACGGTACACACAACATCAAGCCAATGTGCCTACTAAGCGAAAATTTCCTGACTGAATTGCCAAATGACACTTACCTAGTGCTACTGGTTCACCAAAATCTATAAGCATCCTGGTGGCGCTTGTCACAATCCGCACCTGGGACAATGAAAAATTCCTCAAAACATTAAATTTTGTTCAGAGATTATGTTCTGGTTCAGAAAACTCCAGCATGAACATAAGCTTAATATGAGCTCCAGTCATGTGATCGGGAAGAAACTGAAATTTGCTGAAGTTTGAACGAAATTTGCCACAAAATGTGAATAAAATGTTTGCCGGAAAAATATTAGCAATGACACTAGACTAAGTCTTATGATCTATGTGATGATATCACAAACCAGAGATTTCTTATCGCCTACAATTAAATACCGGTGATACCGAGTACAACTGTTAATAGATCTCAGATTTTATGATTCAACAGTTCCTGTTCACGAAGGAAAGCTCTTATAGTCAAATGTATTTTCACCGAGATCGCTAAAGCACACCAGGAGTAACACTGAGTGAAACCGATCCGACGATCCACTGCTGCTGAATTGTGATTAAAAACCACATAATAAACCCTTTGTACTATCTATGTGACCTTAATTAAATGATACAGGCCCTGCTATTCACAGCGATTGGGAATATCATTGGTTCAATTTTATTAGCCTCGGACGTTGTCTCCAAACATTAAAAATTTAAACTGTCCTCCATCGGGAGGCCAAGGCAAATGCGTTTTACGTTACGCCCTTCAACAAAACAATCGCACCACAGGCATTTTTTCAGTAAATCCTAATGATGTAAAATGTAGTTGATGTAAAAAAACCTTTATCTCTTCTCTGGCGGTGTTGTGCTCGTGCTTTAATTCATCAGTCCTCAGTCCTACTTGCGCCTGAGTTCATTATTATTATTTTTCGCAAACAATATCGGAAGCGAAGTCTATATAGTACAACACGGATTTCAAGGTAGACCCGTCAAAAACATTCTGATATAAGTTAGTTAAAAACATATAACACGACCGTTCTCCATTAAAGTAAAAATCTTAACTCTCTCGTATTTTTCACCAAATTTTCTTTCTATATCCGAGGTCGTTGACGCATTATCATGCCCCGATAAAAACATAGTATTCACCTTCATAGGTGGCCTAGAATTATTTTTCAAATCCAGAACACGGGAGCACAGTACTTTTTATTTAAGTAGCTAACCAATATTTCACACAGGTTCAAAATATCCATTCAACAATAGCATACATGCATAGAACAAAACAAAAAAAATAACATAACTTCAACTTAGTCAACAAACGTGACTTGTTTTTAGCGAGATATAAAAAACTAGATGCATTGCCGAAACCACAGGCCTAAAGTTACTTTTGACGGCTAGCTAAACGATATAAAACATATGCTGATACTTAGATCTATACCATCATCCTTCTCAAAATAGGCTCTTTTCTTGAAAAGCAACTGCCAACAGCACTTAATTTAATTGCTGGTATGAAATCTTAAGTAATTTGTACCATGAGAAAATTTTTACTCAGCGCATTAGCGATTAAAACTTCATAGACAACTGTATTTCAATACAGGTTAGAAATGTGCATTAAGGTACCTGTGCTTTTGTAACTGCAGCATTATTTTTTTAGGTGTAAAACACAATTAATGATACATCGAAAATAATACGTAATCATTCATGCGGCCTGGGGATAGATATTGCGATACAGTGTAGCATTGCCGCAGTAAGGGCGAGAAAAGGAACTAATCTATTATATAAATAGTAAATGGCAATAATTTTTTGGTCTGTTTAAATTTGACACATTCTTGCTTTCCTTTCTTAATAATATATGCACTGTTTTTTCAAACACCTAGTATTACGATATGCTTCGCGAGATGTGACCTGTACGATTTATTTGCAACATAGTAGAAACAAATCCTAACAGGTAGTGCAGCACAATGGCAGACTAAAATGAACTTAGTAACAAAAATTAAATTAAAATTTCGCGAAATATTTTCGAAAGATACCACTAAAATAAGATGTGGTTAAGCCAAGATAATAAACTAACCGCTAAGAATCACTACGGTTGTAAACCTAACCAACATCAACTTTAACATTTAAAACCCTAGATACAAAACCGAGGACTACTTGCCTGCATACATGTAGTTGCAAAACGTTTGTAATTATTTTTTTATTTTTTTAATAATTGTTTTTTTTTGTATAATCTCTGATGTGCAACTGCTTGATTTATTATTACTTACAGTAAAAAAACGTATTTTCTGAGATCTCAAAAATATGTTGATTATAGCAAATGTTTTTTTTTTGGAAATGTTTAAGTCAAAGATAATGTGACGATCTCCACCACCAATCTTCGGCAATTTAAAAATGCGTCAGTTTATTGTCTTCGCTCAACATCAACTGCAACGGTAGTCATAACATAATTATTGATGTTCGCTCGAAATCCAAGTAGCAAGAATAAAATCAGCCATTGGCAAAGCAGCGGCATTTTTGAGTCGAACGTAGCATACAACACGTGGCATAAAAGCACTTGTTTGATACAAAGAAATGACGAAATGCTTAAAATAACACTAAACGTATAAAAAATGCAATATTTTCTGAAATAACATCCTTCTTAAAACAATTTGCTTAGCAACTCTTAATATAAAAATATTATTGAAGAACACAAAGTACGCCATTGTCCCGGATCAATCAAATGAATTGATATGTTAACGATATAGGCTAAAGCTTGTGCTTAATTCGAAATTGGCGTAACACCATAATCCAGGCAATACTTGATCTAACTTGGACACCATTCTACTCAACCGAAAATAAGGTTCGACTGTGTATATATACATACATACCTGCATGTACACATATACACATACATATGTAAAAGTAAAAAACGTTCGAATTATATAGCGGCTGAGAATTGATCGGGCAGGGGGCATAGTCGAAAAAGGCCTAAAAAATTTGCTTAACGCTAATACTAAAATTGATCAATCTTGTTTCAGTTTCTTTTATGAACAGTATTAGATAGTCTTAGTGTACACACATTTGGCAAAACAAATAATAAAAAATCTTCTCTAAATTTGGGCGCATTTGTGCTTCAAATTTTGTGGTTAAAATCTTAATTTGAGACTACACTTTAACAACGAAATTTCTAATCATATGTGGCAGTTCAAAGTGTTTACGTATGCAACGCTTATAACGTAAATACGACACAGTCTCAAACGCAGACAGATTTGATTTTTTTTGGAAAACTGAAATTTTTTTTCGTTTCAAAAATTAGGAAACGGAGAAATTGTATAGGGAAATTAGCAAATCCTGGAATTGAGAAATCGGGAAAACAGAAATTGGTAAACAGGGAAATTGTCTCGGGAAATTGGTAAATCGGGATAATGGGAATATACTCAGAATAAGTTAAAAACGGTAACTTGTTAATTGGATTATAGATAAATGTTAAACCGGAAAACTCAAAAAATGGGAGAATGTTGTGAAATCGAAAACCGAAGAAATTTTGTAAAGGACAGTACGTAGGGAAACAGGAAAATTTTGGGAAGTACAAAACAAAAATGTTGGAAAACGGTAAGTAAAGGAAGCTTAAAAAAGTAACGAAATAACAAATGTTAAAATGTAGGGAATTAAAAACTACTTGGAAAAGGAACACTTGGGAAGCTAGAATGTGGTCGTAAATAGAAAACATAAAACCGCCAAGTGCTAGGAAAGGAAGTCACACATTTGAGAAACGCAAAACTGGTACAACTGGGGAAACTCTTCATATGACAACGTTGCAAAACAGAAAAATGAAATAGGAAGTGTTTTTGGTACCAAGAAAGCTAGTTAAATGAGGAACACGGAAATGGAAAAATGTTGGAAACAGAATATTGGCAAACTGCAAATATTGAAAAACGCTACAATGTTGGATGCAGCTAGAAAATCCCAGGAAATGGTAGACTATGAAGTGAAAAAACATTTGGAAAAGAAAAACTTTAGAAACGGGAACATTTTGGAAGTTGAAACTACAAAGTGCAGGAAGCCTTGAAAATATTAGGCTGGCAGCATATGGACAACGCTGGGCTGTAGATAAATTAAAACAAGGAAACGGCAAATATTATTAAATAGGGTAAGTGCCTAGAAGTAAGAAACTCGAAACTGGAAAATCTTAGATGTTTGGGAAATGAGGAGAAAGCAGAAACTCTGGAAATGGAAAAGATACAGAGAACAAAACGGGAAAATTTTTCGATACACGAAATTACTTAAAAGAAAAACGTGGAAAATGACACATGTTGGAAAATGGAAAAGGTAGAAAATTCGAAATGTTATGAAACGGGGAAATATGAACATAAAACTAGAAAATGTTGTGATGCAAAGTGCTTGAGAATCTGCATGTGTTGGGAAACGGAAGAGTTGGGTACTGAGAAACTTGAGAAATATTAGAACAGGGAATATAGTTAGTCGGGAAAATTATAAATGCAAAAAACAGGAAACTAGAAAATGGAAAATGCTGGGGTCGGAAAACTAGTTATGCGCAAGTAAACTTAAGGTGACTCCGCCAACCATACTATTTTGTATTTTTGCATAAAATTTTACGGAACGCTTTTTGATCATTTGAAATTTGGCGTAAAACTGCTCGCGAACACAGCACTCGCAATAGAAATCTAGTAATTTTGTGTTCGCGAAAATTCAAGTAAAACTACCCAAATTTTTTAGAACTAAAATTTGTCGATCTGATTGTGACGTCACTTCTGCATCAAATTTGTTCGCGAACACTGAATAATCCAAATTTAAATGATCATTCATCAGGATCACAGGAAACAACAAATGGTCATGAAGGGGTAAATGTTGGGAAATGGTAAACTTATACGTAAAAATGCCAGAAAATGAAAGCTTAGGAGAACAGGTAAATGTTGAGAAGCGGAAAATTTTGGCACGGTGATTTTTTTTAGAAATCAATTTTTCAAATTTGGTCATGTTATTAATATGTTTGTGAAAGCAAGCGAGTGTTATACATTGTAAATATGCCAAATACGACTGTGTCATCTAGAGTTCCACAGGACCAAATTATAATGTTCAAAACGGTGTCAGGGGCTTTATGTTCGACGAACTTGATTTTTAGAATTGTGTAGTCTTCATTTGGTTATGTATCGCGTGATGCCATCAAGCATGGCGTATATTCGATTTTTCGGTAAGCTAATTACGGCAATTTGGTTATCTACAATTCTCCACGAATGGTTGATGCCTTTTCCAGTGGTTTAAATGTGTGTAGGATCGGTGAACACGATTTCCAGAATATAGTCTCTCTTCTGTTGCTAGGTTATACATTGCGTGCTACGCATCAAGCATGGTCCACATATAAGTTTTAGTACACTGAATACAATCATAGAGATATACAACTTTTCAGAACAATACTTTTTGTGGTAAATCTCCCAGGACCGCTGCGAGCCTGAATATGGTATGGTGATCTTGGTCTAGAAATCAATTTTGAAATTTCGCCAAACTTGATCTAAAGAATTGTGTAGTCTGTCTTCATTTGTTAAGTTATGTATCGCGTACAGGCCACCATACATGATGTAGGTTATATTTTTAGGTACGCTGCATACAATGATTTGGTTATCTATAATCCGTCAGGAATATTTCTTGCCTTTTTGATAGGTTTTAAATGCGTTTATGGTCGATGAACACGATTTTCAGAATATAGTCTGTCTTCGGTTGCTGGGTTATGTATTGTGTGCTAGGCATCACGAATGTTCGACATATGTTTTAGTACACTAAATACAATCATCTAGATCTACAACTTTTCAGAACAATACTTTTTGTTGTAAATCTCCCAGGGACGCTGCGAGCCTGTGTACGGTGATCTTGTTCTAGAAATCAATTATCCAAATTTCGTCAAACTTGATTTCAAGAATTCTGTAGTCTGTCTTCATTTGTTAGGTTATGTATCGCATACAGGCCATCAAGCATGGTGTAGATTATATTTTTCGGTTCACTGAATACGATAATTTGCTTATCTACAATCCGCCACGAATAGTCCTTGCCTTTTCCATAGGCTTTAAATGGGTTTATGCGTCGTTCACGTTATAATGTCCCCAACGTTTGAAACCTATGTACACCACACAGTGTCAGACACGCTGTTGACAACAGGGGGTCTTATACACCCCATGTTTTTAATAAATTTTTTCAACGGTAGCTAGTTACGCGTATTACCAGTACTCGACGGTGTCAGGCACACAGTGTCTTCTGGCAGTTTTATTGACAGTGTTCGGAATTATTTGAGCAATGTTCATATGGGCTTGATACAAATATCGAGAATTTAGAAAACGCTACACAGGACAGTTGGCTAATAATCCGCATTACCTACAGACGGTGACCGTTATAGTTAATTCGCGCCAAATGGGTAGCTAAAGGTGTGTACGACACTGTCAAGAAAAATGTAGTAGCTAGGGGTGTGTCGTACATCCTCGGAAATTGATTTACCGTATGGGTGTCACCCTGACTGTCTATGCGGTAGGGGTCGTGACTACAGGGGTTAAAAGTTCCAAACAGCGGGGACATTATATTAACGTGAACGCCGGATTAGGGTCGGTGAACACGATTTCAGAATATAGTCTCTCTTCGGTTGCTAGCCCATGCATTGCGCGCTATGCATCAAGCATGGCCATATATAAGTTTTAGTACACTGAATACAATCATCGAGATCTACAACTTTCAGAACAATACTCTTTGTAGTACATCTCCCAGGACCGCTGCGAGCTTGAATATGGTAAGGTGATCTTGTTCTAGAAATCAACTTTTCAAATTTCGTCAAACTTGATTTGAATAATTGTGTAGTCTGTCTTCATTTGTTAGGTTATGTATCGCGTACAGTCCATCAAGCATGGTGTTGATTATATTTTTCGGTACGCTGAATACGATAATTTGGTTATGTACAATCCGCCACGAATAGTTCATGCCTTTTACATGGGTATTAAATGGGTTTAGGGTCGATGAACAGAATTTCTAAAATATAGTCTGTCTTCGGTTGTTGGGTTATGCATTGCATGCTAAGCATCAAGCATGTTCCATATATATAGAATCATTGACATCTACAACTTTTCGGAACAATACTTTTTGTGGGACCTCTCCTAGGATCGCTGCAGTCTGTCCTATATAGATTACAGTCTGTCCTATATTGTCAGCCTAGACTAGACGGATTATCCAGAGAGATACATAAGACTGGAAGGAATACACGTATAGCTAGCTCGTGCTATAGAAATGTCCATTGAATCTACTTTGATACTCGGAAAAGACTAAGCCAGGGTACACTCAACTTATCGTAAACGAGTCATTACAGGAGAGCCTACTATATATACTGAGAAGGAGCCTATCATAACCAGCTACCTTACGTAAGTACATGCGTTCAGTTCCAGACATTTGTGACGGGGCAGGGGCAGTTTTGTAACATTTATTTGACGGAGAAAAGGCGGTACGTTACTGAAATTTTTTCGACTACTATTTACATATTTCATTTTTCCTCATATTTTACATTTATGTTGTATGTCAAACGTCAATACCCTGACGGGGCCGTCCTCTGCACCAGTGCTGTGCCATACCGAAAAATATAATATACAGCATACTTGATGGTGTGCACACGATACATAAACTAACAAATGAAGACAGACAACGCAATTCTGGAAATCAAATTTGACGAAATTTGAAAAATTTATTTCTAAAACAAGATCATCGTACTATACTCAGGCTCGCAGCGGCCTTGGGAAAGGTCCCACAAAAAGTATTGTTCTGAAAAGTTGTAGATATCGATGATTGTATTCAGCGTACTAAAGCATATGTATGGACGGTTCGTGATGCCTAGTACCCAAAACATAACCCAGCAAACGAAGAGAGACCATATTTTGGAATTGTGTTCATCGACCCGAAGCATATTTAAAACCCATGAAAAAGGTATGAACTTTTGGTAGCGGATTGTAGATAACCAGATTGTCGTAATCAGCTTACCGAAAAACACAATATACGCCATGCTTCACGGCCTGTACGCGATACATAAACTAACAAATGAAGACAGACTACACAATTCTGAATTCACGTTCGTCGACCGTAAAACCTCTGAAACCCTTTATTAAAATCTGAAATAAAAGTTAGTTCGTTAAAGTAACATTTTCAGCCTGAAATTAAAGCCTTACAGCTGTCAGCGTCTCTATTTCGCGATTGCTCGATGTTACAATATAAAATGCAAAACCGAGATTACAAGCCCCCTGGGAAGAGCTAACCTCTAGGCCTATAGATTGGTAATAATGTGGATTCATCGTTAAGGAAAACTGGTTCAACAGAGAATCTCGGAATACGGAAAATACCGGAAAACAGCTAAAGTGGCGAAACGACACAATATTTGGAAACACTGAAATACGAAAATGGGAAATGTGGGGGAAATGCTAAAACACGAAACTGTCGAGAAATCATAGTATTGGGAAATGGAAAATGTTGAAAACAAGAAAGTTTTTAAAATGAAAAATGGGAACCTTGGAAAGAAAGAAAGTCAATATCCGGAAATTCCCATTCCCCCGGTTTCCGATTTTCATAATTTCTCATTTTCGCGGTTTTTCGTTTTGCCAATTTCCCGACTTTCCCGTTTTCCCAATTTCCTGTTCATCTGACTTCTCACATTGCACTGGTTAAGAATATAGGAAATTGGGAAAACGGGAAATCGGGAAAATGGGAAAAACGAAATATACAAAATGTGCGGCTAATATATGGGACACACACAATAATGTATTATAATTTCCGACGGGACAATGGGAAGCCCCTAAAGGTGACATGGGCCATATAACAAATAAAACTTATCGTACGATAGAACCAAGAAAAGTTTGAAAGAAAACATTGAAATTGAATAGAGCCATAAAAATCAGAAAGCACACCGTTTGAAGCACGATCCTAGTGAACCCAAGCTTAATGGGTCACAATGTAACCCTAGCCAAGGGCCTCACCTCGGTTCGAAAGCTCGGCCTAGATGCCCAAATTTTCTTAGCTCAACTGAAACATCCATATTTTCGATTACCTGGTAAGGGGCATAGCGGGGCCCGGAAAACCCCAAGCCCCTCTGCCTGAAAACGCTGTTAGTTAGGATCCAGACGTTGTTTGAGCGCCAAACATTATATAAACGTTTACAAAATTCAAACAATTCCGTCTCATGATGATCCCTAATATAAGTTTGAAGAACAATAACTCTTTTCCAGTCAAATTTGTTACCGCGGTCAGCTCACAAATAAAATTCTCTGAACTCCTAACTCAGCTCAATAGATGTTAAAATTTGGATGTCTAACATCCAAGCACGTTTGTTGTGAATTCTGCCTGTGATCACGCGAAATCGGAAAGACTTCAACCAGTATTGCCCTACCTAGCATTCCACAGAAACTCTCGACCAGACTTCGGTAATTCCAGAATAACAGCTGATGTAGCAAGTGTAGAACGAAAGAGAAATGTCTCACAGAGAACGAAAAATCAACTCATGGGGGTTATGCGTCGTTCACAGAAAAATGTGTGTACTTACTCGACATCGCCAGCATATTCAACGTGTGTATGGAAAGATTACACTCGATAGTATGTAAGAACCTTCGCGAGTTGTTACGCAAAGCGGTTTCTGCGTAACAACATTCGTGCGCCGTTACGCATAATTGCTTGTATGTAAACCACATTACTAATGTTGTTACGTGCTATTTGTTACGTTCGAACATTGCTACAAGCATTCGCAGCTCTGAAACAACAATCAAATGTTGTTACGGCAGTCTTTACCATACATGCTCAAAGTCCGAGGTCTCAGGGTATTTTAGTTAGTGCCACGGGGGCGAGAGGTGTGTCACCGGCCAAGGGGGTCAGCCGGATGGCTGGGAGACTTGGCAGCTAGGTAGGATGTCGAAATTTGCAGTTCATAATTTCCCCGGTTTACTTTAATTTTCACCGTTTTTGTTTAATTTTCGACGATTTTTGCCGAAGTGTTCCCAACGTTTCCTAATTTTACGGCGCCTGCTGTACCGGGGGGAGGCACGTGGGATCGATTGGCACGTTGGGCACCAGGTGGGGTTCGCAACCCTGTCGGGGGAGAGTCGTACGATACTTCTGGAGGGGGTAACAGTAACACACAATTTTGATATTTCAATGTGTGTTGGTGGTCCCAATCAAAGTGTATATCAAGGTTCCAATACATAGTGGTGATTTAGGACTTTTATAGCACACTTCTGTGCTTTCACTACAATTTAGTCGCACGAAAACACAACGAATGAAGCTAATATGTATTTAATGATTATGTTAAAGTCCCAAATTGGACTCTTTAAAATCCCACAGTAACACAATAGACTAACAAAATATACGATAAGGTCCGCTTTTTGGTGCATTGGCGTAAGTCTGATCTTGCGACTAAAGCAAAGCTATAGCGCACACCAAGATGCGTGCACTGACTGTTGCGGTTACACAATGCACCGCTAGGGAATATAAGCTTCAAAATTAGAGTCATCCCATTTACTGCTGCATAAGTTGTTATGATAATCTTTTTCTAATAGCCCTTATTCTACGCTAAACTTCTTGCTAAGCAGTAAATGGGTAAGAATCAATGTTGACATACCAGGTATATTTATTTTTACTCGGCTCGAAATTCCTGTAAATGTAAGATCTCTACCATGAAAATATGTAAACCAACAAATATGTTAGGTATCGTTGTGTATATACCAAAAGTGCAACAGATATATTAATTCCGAAATCACAAATTTTCTTTTTCTGAGAAAAAAGCAGGACCAGACCATCGCCTCGTTTAATCGCAATGATGTCTAGCGTCTTGAATTAAACCTTGAACACACTAAAATGGGGTAAAATGGGGCAAAAAACCTACATCGTGCAACTGACCCCGGAACTAGACCCCAAATGAAAAAATGCTCGGGATGTACACAGTAAGTCGACTATGCCGGTTCAAATGAGGCCTGGATCATTAAAAGCGGTTAAGTCATTGCCAAGTTATGCCGATCACACACAGACGAAATTTAAAAGCTTTCATCCTTGCAACACACAATCTTCACTACGTTCTGATTAAGATTATAGGTTCTGCGTATTCGATCTATATTCAACAATTTAACAAATATAGTACCTTTATTTTTTCTTCATATATAATCTATTTTAACCTTCTAGCATTTTCTAAATTACAATGCTGTAAAATATAACAATAATGGTACGTTTTAATTCTGAGCGTCCTCTTTCAGATATATTTTGCAAGCTTAACCTATCGAAACTCCTACGTTTACCGTGTTAACTGACGATATAAAATATATTTCGCTGCTACTGAAACTGTACATGTACATTGCGCGTTAATATAATTCATGCTGGTTATAACTGCAAGCAATTCACAACGTATTCAAATTAGTGTTTACACATTTTCTTCTGAACAGTTAAGACCGCCATATATTGCGTAATGATTGTATATGTTGACATGAAGTAATTAATCACTAAATCAAAATTGAACAACTGGTTTTTAATTTTACATCTAAAATGGCGCTTAATAGATGCATGCCACCTTCGCTCGCGGTTTCGCCAAAATAAATGTGTAAGATAGCGATAATGTTAATATGTCAAATATATACTATATTTTATGATAAAAGTGCAATGCTGAATGTTTGTTAACGCGCCGCGCATTGGTTGCTAATTTGGTGTATTTTTGTAAATCATTTGTGTCCTGACTGTGCGTAGAGACCTAGGATTCTAAACTTCAACTTTGATAATACCTAAGTTAAAATATGAAATCGCAATCGGGTATTTTATGTTGTTACCGAACCTTGACGAGTGTGCACTTTTGCAGCAAATAAGCATGGGCTTGCCTGTATAGAACTTTGGCTGAGAAAATAGTTTTGATCTTTGTAGTTCCTGAAGCCAGAGAAGACTAGCTTGCTATCTTTTGTTGCAGCCGATAGTCACATGAAACTAGAATTCATGCGATCTGTGCACTTAGTACAACGTTTAAGCAGAACTGCTTAAACTGTCACTGTCGCTGCGCACTCGTGGGTTGACCCATCTTTTAGTATATAAAGTTTGAAACAAAGCCCTTAAACTTGCCATGACAGGTAGCAGAAACAGTACTTAAGCCAGGTATTCATATATCAGGTTTGCTGATTCCACCTGGTGCCCACCGGGCCAACCGATCCCACGCGCGTTTACTCGGTACCGAAAGTAACGTCAAGCTTCTCGAAAATTATGAAATATTAAGGAAACTTTAGGAACATTAGTAAAAATCGCCGAAAATTAACAAAAACGGTGAAAATTGAGCGAAATGGAGGAACTTATGCACTTCTACAAATTTCGAGATTCTCTGTACCTGCCATGCCCCCTCCCGCCAACCGGCTGGCTCAATTGGAGGCCAAAGACCGGCCACCCGCCCCGCGGGACTGGCTACCATACCTTTAGACTTCGGACATTGAGCATGTATGGTAGAGAATGTTCGTCATACATTTGATTGTTGTTACAAATCAGCGAATGCTTGTAACAACATTCCAGCGTAACAAACAGAACGTAACAACATTATAGTAATGTTATATACAAGCAATTATGCGTAACAACCTACGAATGTTGTTACGCAGAAGCCGCCTAGCTTAAACAACTCACGAAGGTTGTTACATACTATAGAGTGTAATCTTTTTATACACACGTGTGTATATGCTGCCGATGTCGAGTAACTGCACATATTTTTCTGTGAACGACGCATAATTACTAGCTACTTTCAAACTTAAGAAATTTTGGTCAAGTACTTCCGTGTTGACCTACCTACTTACATCTTACCTTAGGGAAATTGATGCCCCTTCATTTGATGCTTACACCCCACCCATACTTACAGCGTTGATCCCAGCGGGCAGCACCAGCTGACCAATCTAAAAAATTGCGAAGTTTATTAATTTACGGGTTACCGTAAACCGGTGGCCTACTTAGGGAGAGTGGGAAACATTGGGGAACCATGTGCTAATCTGGAGCGAACATGGAAACTTCGCCTATAGCTTCTTTACGTTTCACCTGTGTTTACGTCTGGAAACTAGACCGCTCTGAAATTAACACAAATGTTAAGCCGAAATCGTTAGCATAATTATTATTCTTAAAATTATTAAAATATTAATTTGGACTAAAATATTAACTAAATTTTATAAATACGTATTATGTACCCGCTCCCAAACTTGAACTCCGACCTCCAGTTGTCTGCCAGGTTCCTATATTTCATACAGGTGAGCGTACAAACATTACACGTTTGTGTATTTGTCTGGTGTTTATATTTATTTCTTTTTGGATTTCATGAATCAGATGCAGCTTCTCGGGCATCCCAAGAGGAAACGCGCCGAGGAGCCGACCTCTTTGAGACTGGGGACGAGACGGAACCTTGGAGGCCACCAGACCACTAGGATCCACTAGGACCGCCGCCGGGCTCCAAACCATCCTCCTGTCCCGCTATGTACTTATGTACCTGTATATCTATACTAAAATTCGTAAAACGTACGAATTTTAGTGAAAATGTGTTTTTATTTTATAGTCATATATTATATTTATATGCATATATATGTCTAGTCTGGTCCTTTGTTTAACTTATATACTATATATATGTAGTTACTATTTTTATTATTTAGTTAATAATTTTAATTAAGAGTTAAAGATAGGAAAAGATGTGAGAGAGGGAGAAAGAGAACGAGAAAGTAAGAGAAAAAGAAAGAGACCAGTAATGAAGGGAAGAAAGACCGAAAGATTAGCAAAAAACACAGCAGCAAAAAGTCGCACGAAGAACACGACAGCGAGACAATGACAACCAAATAAACGAACAAAATGGTCGAATTAAGCGAAAAGGAAAAGAAAACGGGATACGGGAAGGGTATGGGGGCAAGAGTTTGCCGAAGGAATTTAAGTGGGCTGAGGTTAAATTCGGTTCCAGGACAAAAAATGGCTTCGCACGATACCAAACACAAGGGGGTTGACGCAATATTGTAACCTGATATGTCTCCTTTACATTAGTATGGGGGTTTCACGGACTCTCCTGTACTAACAGCTGGTCAGATTGATGCCCTCAGGCAATAGTTGAACTCGCCATAGGCAGGCGATCCAAATGAGGAGTGACACCCTCACCTTACAGATGTGTAAGGTAAGATTGCTATAATTATGAAAATGGAGAGTTTCGATAAAGGTGGGGGCGCTGTTATCTGTTGTCCCAAGCTAACAAGAGGTGGGACAGACATCCGCCGGATATATTTGAAGATGTCTCGACGAGGAGAGTACCATGATAGGCACTACTTTCAAATTAAAAATAAAATTTTTGGAATTTTCAGCCCAATGATAGACGCATTCTAATCTGGAACGCATTTTGGGCCAACGGAGAGTCAGACTGAGACCCGCCGTATAACGTCAGGTTCGCGCAGTGGAGGCAAATTGAATGAGTGTCGGTATGCGGATATTTAGAGCTTTAGTGTGAAAATCATGAGATTTTGCAAAATGAGAAAGGGTGTTTCAGTGTCTATAATGTATGACATAACACAACACGGAGGGCTAAATTTTTCCGTGGCTTAACGGCAAGGCATCCCCGCTTGGGCTCGTTAGAATCCTTCACATACGGGCTACATGGTGCCCTGTAGAACTTGTACCGGAGGTGCTTCTAAGAGAAGCGAGAGCGGCTGAAATGGCATTTTATGAGTGTCAAAGAATGAAAATAAAATTTTGTTGTGTTTCGCACACGGAGTAAAAGATTAGACAAGATTTAATGATGCTACTTAGTAGTAGGTATACCTAAGCCACGCAGTGACGCCCAAAGTGCTCATGTAGGGCACTCCACTAACGATCGTAAAGGGTGTAAGTCGCGATGATATTAGTAATTTTAGACAATTTTGCCTATATCCGTCAACCTCATGGCTCTAGGCGGATCGCGAAGACGAACAGGTAGAAGAAAAATGATATCACGAGGTTTGTATAGCTATACAGAATATACAAATTGAAACTAAAATAAAAGCTAGATAACCATTTGTGAGATGTCTATATGTTGCTCAAGTTTGTTGTTTTACATTGTTTTCCATTAGTTAACTATTGGGCAGTAAATTAACTAGGCTATTGCTATCCCCCGTAAATTCGATATTTCCGAGCTTGGTTGCTCCAGAACTCATTTCAATATCATTGCTGCTCATCTCCTGGTGAATGGTCTGTAAGCCTACTATTTCCGGAGGGTTATAAATATGATCCTTATATGTTGGTGGTGTACCACTGTACTAGGACCAGTTCTGACCCTAAGGGATCCTAGCTGCACCACCACATTTTAGCGTTGTGGTGCCCGGACAACCCCGGGTTCCACGACTCCCCGGTGATCTGCTAGACGACCTATAGGGAACCGCTTAGCTTAGCACGTTGCCGGCGGGTTTACCAGGGTGTTCGGTCTAGCCCCTATATTGGCCCACGTTTCAAGTGGTATGGAGGTCCCCCTGAGGGAGGGTCAACCCCTAAGCCTGCTCATAGGTAATAAGGTTGACCCGCCTTTCCCTCGTTCTACTGGAATTTCCTAGTGTCCCCCTTGTTCCTGAAATCGCCAGCTAGTATGCACAATGGAGGGACACTGGGGAGCTGCCCCCGATAGCCCCATATTTATTTTGTTTGGTTAGCCTTATATTTATTTATTTTATTTGATAAGCACTATATTTATTTGTTTTGTTTGGTTATACCTTGTAGGGTTAATTGCATTTCTTTGTTGAAGTAAATTTGGTTGCTCTTAATTGAGCGAATGTGGGCCTGATCGAACACAGCACGTTCCTACGTGACCCTTTAAAGAGCCACTATTTTCTAATGAAGCGTAGCCGTTTACTGTATTTCGAAATAAACCTGGTTTGAGTATCGTCTCCATTGAAGTTAATGAATACATATCGCTTTAATGTGGCCAAGAAGACCACTGCAAGCATTTATTCCATCCAGGAAAACACAAAATATATGTATTAACAAATATATGTATTGGCAAAAACTGCTGGGTTAAAACAAGTTACAACTACAACGGTAAAAACGAAGAAATGACAAAAGTTATGTGGGTCGAAAAACCCAAGGTACGTGCCCATTGAACCCAACCCAAGCGTACCAGGCAGGATTCCCTGTCGACAGTATTTGTGCGACGAAATTTTAATTGTGTTTGACCCTCTTTTTACATTGTCTGAAACGCAAGACAGAAAATTTAGCACCACTTTCCTTAAGAATTTTGATGTCTCCGGACTAAGTTTATCTTATTTCGCTTATCCTTGAACTGATCACCCTTTTATCATATCAGTCCATCCTATACCGTGCCGTTTATTCCGCACTGAATAGTCTGGAGTTACTCGAGCGTGGCCTGCCATCGCCATCCAATAATATTCTAGGTTTGCGTTAAAAGCAATTTGAGCGACTGTAGGTGCGAAGCTAGCAGCGAGAATGCGGTCGGGAAGCCAATGCCACGTCTACTGAAGAACAGGCCGACGTTGCCTGCCTTCCTGGCGATCTGTTGTTAAAAGTGAGAATCCGACGTAGCTACCTACCGTGAGGCAAGGAAAGGAGATCCAGTCCTAAATAGTTTCATTTGAATTTGGGTTAGGTGAGCAGCGGGCTTGTTCCAAAACTGCTCGCATGCAATGTTATTTAACAAAGAGCGACACACAGGCTGGAGTTGTAAACGGGGCGATTTATCCCCAGCTTAAAGCAGCTCCAACTTCTCCAGGCTCCACAGTTAACTGACGCTCAATCTTAACGTTATTCTGTCCAAGTCCGCAGTCATTTGCACCGCTTGTGTGTTACGCCCGTTATTTCACGCGCTTAGCTCTGAAAAGAAATTCAGTACTGCCGACGTTGGCGCTTGCGTCGCCTTGTGCAAATGACCACGTCCTGGCCTCACTTTTAGGCAACCTAAAATTTTATTCCATTTCCACTGAAGGTTTACGCCTTGTCACTCCAAAAATTGTAGCGCTGCCGGAGTCAGATGCACTTCACCGTTGCTTTAAAAAAAGAAGAAAAACTCTGGCACTGCGTTGGAAATTTATGCAAAAGTTGGGTTAAATTCATGAGGAGCCTGGAGGCGCCGACGGGGATCGCGGCTGACTCTTGTTTTAAATTACCCTAGGTAATTTGATTTTCCAACGCTCACGAGCAATTAATGTTCAACTCCTGTTTGCCTTTTTATAACGCAATTACTTTAGTAAATAAAACTAACTTGCAAAAAATAACGCCCTTCGGACCTGTGAAAAATACATGACAAACGGTCCATCGAGTGGGGAACCAGTCGAGCGTGGTGGGACTGCTATGTGAATTAATTTGGCAATTTTGGAAATTGGTCGGGAGCTGCACTTACGGGCGCGCGAAACATCCAACGGACGCTCCAGCACCCGCAAGGACAGCCCTTGCTAGTGAATTTTCGAAAGCAAAAGTACACCGGGAGGGACTCCGCATCGCGTCTACACAGCGGGATGCACTCCTGGGAGGCGAGGAGAAAAGAGAGAAAGGCGGAGAAAACGAACAATTTTCAAATTTTAAAATTAAGCAAACACGGCGACAGCTGCCCTACAGAGAAAACAGACCACTGGGTCTGTGCTTAAACTCGATTGGCTCCGCCGCTGCATCGTGCGATTTTCTTTTATAGTCGACAGCTACCCTTCCAGATGCAAAACCGTACCCTGTTGTACCACGACGTCGCTAACCCGACAAAATTTGAAAAATCCGGGACAGCCCGCACAAACTTTCTTCAAGCACTGCACGTATCTAAAGTTGGCATAACCAACCTATCATAAATCTATATGTAGCTATATAAATACCTATACACGCACACAAATATGCACATACCCATACTTATAGAGAAGAACAACATCGAGTCAGCCGTCAATGTAAATAATATAATTAATTAAAACAGTGTGGGTGCATCGTCAGTTGAGCGACAACAAAAGCGATACCGACAACTAACCATAATGTGTGCAGCGGTCGAAAAATATGTGTACAACTTAAATCTTGCGCTGGTTGGCGCAGCGCTTTAATTTGACGAATTTATATCAGCGCCCAGGGCGCCGGATTTGAATAGCAATTTCAAGATGTTTTTTATTTTTACTGGATAACGGCACGCAGTAGGCGGCCTGGGGCTGGACCAGGTCCATTCCCTGGCTGGTCGCCTACCGAAAAAAAAGAAAATTTTGATTTATCTTTTATGGGTGGCCTATTAGAGGCGGTTTGGGGTGCTGAAAGACGATAAAATTTTGTATCCCAAGTGAGCTAGGTGGATCCTGAGCGATCCCGTGGGGTCAATCGGCCCCGGTTTTCGACACAGTAAGTGGTATAAGTCCCGGCGGAGGTGTGGAGACCCAAAAAATCGGGAAGTTTTGGTTAAGCTTAGGGTGATTTTGAGCCTAGAAAAATGAATGTTTCAACGCCTATATGGGGCTTCCACAGTGCTTATGGGCGAGGGATAGGTTGTCCCGAAGGCCGGGTTCATTAGCTCTGAAAGTCCCTAGTGATAGTTCCGTGGCCCCTTTATATCCTGAGTATAAGGAAACCTCAAAATTTTAATTTTAAATCAGCCCTTGCAAAAGATGCTCCAAGCAATTTCTCTTATTTTAACTCCTCCGACTTAAGATCTTTTTTGCCAAATGTCCACTAAATTGTTAATCTAGCTATCATGCTATTACTTCGGTGTGTCAGGACAGGCCCGTTGTTTGACCCTTTTGAGCAATACGAAAAGATTTCAGCCCTTGTCTATAGAAACCGCGCACCATGCCCTGACATGTACCGTACAGTACACATTACAATATACAAAGCACTGTATTAATGTTATGCACGCGCACCGGTATGGGCCCCAGGGTACCGAAATCGTGAAATCGAACATAGAATTGTGAAGATTTATCCCTGGCCCATCCGTGTACTCGCTCACGCTATATATCAAAACAGTGTCATGATTATACGCAAAATACAACGACTTCGTCATCTCGGGACCGACCGGATACCTAGCAGTTGGGTTCCAAAAAGTTCCGTGTGGTGCTAGAATCACCCTGTGCACCTCGGGCAGGTGGAGCGTGATTATCCATACACAATATAGTAAAGAGGCAGTTATATTTCACAACAATGATAGAAATGCACAAATTAACGCCCGAATCACGCTCTACCGGTATCTGACCGTCCTTTCGGGTTAACGTTTGCCCCTTTTTATACCCTTGTTGAATAGTCCTGAAATTCTTGTAAAAACTTGGGCTCTTACACTACTTGTTAACGTTAATACGAATTTCTTGCTGTTTGAAGCCCACGATAGTCTAAGTTTCCTGAGACACTCGATCCCACTCTTTTCTCTTTGTCACTTCGGTTCATGATAGCGCATGCATATATATATGAGCGCCCACAAGACGGACAGAACAAAGCAACATAGAAAGCAATTAATATGTAAGCACAAACAAATAGAGCGTAGCAAAGAACGACCAAGCGTTAAAACAGCATAAAAACTATTAAAATGCACATCTTCAAACAAAGATATATACAAGCAAAATACGTCCATTTCGCTAAGGGGTGGAAATCCGCACGCAGTGTACAGTATCAACCGATTCGATATTGTGATTTACAAATATTTTCGGTGTCTTCAGGTCTCTAGCGGACCTAAACAGGGGCAATAGACAGCGTAACAGACCGGAACGCCCTGTTACACATAAACAATGTCACTTTTAAAAAAACTGCTACAGCAACTTGTGTTACTTTTTAAGACAAACTTCTCCATAAGTTGAGCCAGTTTCACAAAAACAACAAAGCTTATGTAGCAACGTTTAAATATTTTTTATACATGCTGTAGCCATTAAAGTTATTTCAGTCTTTAAGAAAAATCTCAAAACGTAAGAA
This sequence comes from Trileptium ribeirensis, assembly GCA_030248225.1. Taxonomy (NCBI): domain Eukaryota; kingdom Metazoa; phylum Nematoda; class Enoplea; order Enoplida; family Thoracostomopsidae; genus Trileptium; species Trileptium ribeirensis. The sequence continues at coordinate 23,092 of JASANE010025802.1, forward strand.
CTATAACTTTTATGAATTGTTTGGTAAAGCTTTTTATTCAGGAGAACTTTAATGCTTATGGCTGCATGTAATTTCCACGAATAAAATAAATTAAAAGTACCACCAACAAGTTGCTTTAAATACTATCACCAGTAGTATAGCTAGGAAAAACACCGCTTAAAAATTGATTATTTCATGTACTTTGTGCTGTGAAAATACCTGAAAAATTTGGGAAGTGCAATTTCGGGTTATTGCATTTTGAAATACGGTGCCATGCATTTCAGGAGCATACCAGGATTCTAAAAATTTTTACGTAAACCCTTTCACGAATAAAGCCCTTCTAAAAATTTTGACAAGTGATTTGTTGTGGTAATGTTTATTAGTTAGTGCATAGGCACCTAAAGTTAATTTATAAAACGTTTGGTTTAGATGTCGCTTAAATTTTGTTCTCATCTCGTGTTTCTTAATTTAGCGTGATAGTGCCTCCCGAGATTATGAATACTGTGATATGATGACCATCATACAGTTATAAACAAACAATCCACTTGAGAGCCATCGAAGATTGATTAAAAGGCTAATATAAAATGCAGGGCCTGCAGGGCCACTGTATCCTTTAGGGACGAAAATGAAATCCATGCTATGCCGTTATCGATATACTAAGCCCAAGTCTTATTCTTAGCCTAAGTTAAAGATTCTATGTTTCTATGTACTAAGCCTAAGCGAAAGTCAGGGGACTGCCGCCCCCCGAACCCCCGCTCTAAGCTGTTCTTTTTTCTAACGTTATAACGTCCGACCCCTAAAGGTGACATGGGCCAAATGCAGTAAAAGTAGCAGCAAAACATAAATCGGTAACCGTATGGCAGTGTGATATCTGAATAAGAACGCCACATCATATTACGATTAATTATAGCTCGTTTGTTCTTTTCGTATTGGTGTAACAGGACCGTTCCGGCCCGTTACGTGTTGTTAGCAAGATTTTGCTGTTAGAATCACTCAATTACGTCCCCAAGCGGACACTATCATTAGATGCCGGGTTCTCAACGGTACCTCAGAGTAGCCGTCTAAATCAAATCAAATTTAGCTTTATGAGGGTGATCAGTATTGAAAGGTGCCATGGCTTTGCTTATAATCGTATAACTGTCGCTTGTTAACATTTTTGTATGCATATCTTTTGTCTACATTATTAACCGCCATAGCATGTTTACTTTAACCTTGTTTTATATATGCTGTGTGTTCATAACATGTATCTTAGAGAGGGTAGACTCAAATCTTATTGACGATGGGCTCAAGCAGAATGACGTAAGGCTCGAGTTGGTCGGAGTACAGGTTTAGATTATTAAGAATAAGATAGGCTGCCTAACCCTGCTCAACACGCGGAACGCAAACGGAACTCGACCAACCGCCCAGCACCATGGTAATTTCAAAATTATAACCGTCCGGGAATAAGAGGCCATCGATAACTCAAGCAGGACCATTGGTGTGTTAGTGGTCAGAACCGACAGTATCAATTATACTTGGGTTAAATAATATATGGGGCCAAGGTCGTGAGTATTACATGTAGGCGTGGTCACGAAAACAAGGAAAAACTACGAGCTTAAACGAATGGAAAATCAGGGATACGGTAGTTTCCGAATATTCGGAAACGACGGCTGCCGGGCCTGTTTGTCGGCCCGTAGCCGCTTACCTGTTCAGATTTCGGGCAACAGTCCCGAGTACTTTTTGATAGGGCGTTTTACGGGGATTCTGATAAGGTTGAAATACCTCAAATCGTACGCCGATCCAACCGTGCACATTAATCAGGGAAACACTTCGAAATTGAACCAACAACGACTTACGCTAAGTTTGGTTGTTGGTAGTGGCTTGGGATAGGCGTATTTATATATGTAGGTCTATATTTGATTTCAACGTCTCCTGCGTGTTTTCTTGCCCCCATCGGCCGAATCTCCTAATTTGTGTCCCCTGTGTCAACCACAATGTCCGACACCTCCATGGTAAGTGATTCCAACCAATTTCGTTGACTTGTCGTTTTTGGGACCACTTATTTTTGCGAACCTGGCCACCCTCGATGGAACCGGCTATTTTACCAAACAACATGTGCCACCGGACAACCAAAGAACACCGACGAGTTTAAGTGTGCCTCTTGATCCTCCAGAGGACGGCCACTGAAACTCCCTCTTCAAGCTATCAGCATCTAAAATCGCCTAACTAGCGCCATGGTAAGCGGTCCTTCTTTTTATTGCCGAATCGCCGGCCGGAGTTTTGCTCATCATCACGTAGCCCCTCCATTAGGGCATCCCACGAACGCAAGCGGGGCTCGATCGGACAAACTACCACGCTGCTATATGATTTGCCCCTCTGTTTTTGCGACCATTTCATAATGCACTACGAAAACTGACCTCAGCTCCTGTCGGTGTTGCGTCTCTCTAGTATCAGATGCCCGACTGCATGCGTATACATGCGATCCCTCATTTCAGTCGCCTAGTCTTGGCGAATAGAATGATGTACGACGGTTCTTCGTCCGATCTCCCGTTAGCCGATATAGTCAGCCGAAGTGTTCCTAGTTTGGAGCACTAACGGAAGGTGAGTACAAAATACCTGAAATTTTATTCCCAACCTAAAGGTGGGCCGATCGCCTTTCATTGCGTTCATCTCGTCGAGATCTCTCCAAAACTACCCGGCGGGTCTCCGTCCTCGCACCCGTTAACTCAGGGCAGCCTGCAAAAGCGCCCCAGCCGTCGACACTCTGTAAGTTCGTTGTTTTTATCAGTTTTCCAAATTTTGCCCGCGGGCCGGGGATATCGCCCATCGTTCGAATCGCCTAGTTATGGCGAGACCAACGATATGCGGTGGGCGTCGTTCTTCCCAGCCGTTAAGGCAAGAGAGGCCGCCGAAGTTCCCTATACTAATACATATAAAGCGACCCGAGCTGGTCTGGCCCCAATATTTCGTCTACCCCCTCCCCCTCGTGTTTGGTGTCATTCGACCCCGTTTTTCGTCCTGGGAACGAACTTGAACTCGACCCGCAGAAACTCCCTCGGGAATCCACTGTCCTACACCTCCCGAGTCCCTCTCCTTTTCCTTTTTTCGCTCTCTCTCTAGTTCCTTCTTTCGCTGTTTTGTTGTCTTTTTCGTTTCCTTTCTCCTCGACTGACTTGTCAGTCGTTGTTGGTGTATGGGGTGTCGTCAACGTCTGCCGTGTCCTCGCTGACCTGTCGGCCACCAATAAAAATCAAAGCGAGGACACGAAAAGAAAATATATAGATATATTTATATATATTTTATATATACAATTTTATTAAATTTATTAGTTTTATAAATATATAACATATACATATATAAAGATGGACGTAGATCCGGGGCTGAAAAGGGGGTAGGTTTTGGGACCGGTAGCGGCCCCCGTGAGGCTCAGCCGAGGGTGTCAGTCCGTCCAACGATCCTCGGGGGGTGCCCTGTCCCCGACCCCGTTGGGGCCCCGTCCGATGGCCCACGCCACCCCCCTGAAACACTGGAAAGCGGCCGGTGTAAAACTGAAATTCATGAAAAGATACCATTTCTGGACGTACCCAGGTGTCCTCATGATTGAGGCTCATGTATCATAACGCGTTGGAAAAAGACTAGATGGTCGGTGTCCTGAGATATCAAAGACAACAAAACGGATATTGATCGTGGGTGCCGTAATTGGGATGATGCATAAGTGTGAAGCAACTCGCTGACACATCGGCTTATTAGATTGATCGCGACGTCTTTGAGTATTACGCGGAGAGTAGATGTTTGCTTGCCTTCCGGTCATTAAGGTCGACGCAACATGATTCATTCATGCAACAAGGAAATTATTAAGCAACCGAAAAGAAGAAACATATTGTAATTTTGACCTGGATTGAAGGAGTTGCGGGAGATTATGTGTCCCGAAAGTCACTGCTAATGATCCAAACGATCTGTGACAGGATATCGTTCTAATGATGAATGCGTTGGATTTAATTTAAAAGAACATCCGGCACTAATAGGGTGACCAAATATGTGCACATACGGGAAATAGCAGCTTTGGATTTCCTGTTTTCATGGAAGGTTGGGTCGAGATCACAGATGGTTGACCTCCGACTATTCGGAGGGTTTAAATTTGATGTCGGCGATTTCACTTTGAAGCTGACTCTCCCTAACGGAGGTCGATGATTTCCGGTAGAGCTGACTTCCGGAAAATCAGAAATTGCTGAATGGAACCCAAGGCTGAATCGACAGACCACGCCCGAATTAACTCGCCCGTGATTGGGGGCCAAAAGAAAAGCACATGAAAAAATCGACAGAATTTTCGATGTTGGTGTGACGCCCGGAAAATTAGAATCAGTTCGACTTCGGTCGACTTTACTGACCGGCTCTGACGCAAGATTTTCATGTGTTTTCATGTTGGTTTACTTGCTTCCCTTTTCTTTCGCGTTTGTACTGGAGTCGATGTTCGGAGGACCGCGTAGACACTCCTAGTCTTGCGAAGGGGGCACGGCTCTTGCCGCCCCGGATCGAAGATCATAAGTGAGGTTGAATAGGATAGCATGGGATGTGGGGGTTTACTTTCACTAGATGTAACAGTGACAGACCACTCATTGAAAATTTTGATCGACAGTTGCACAACCTCGTACCCCATAGATAGATTCACTTGGCATCAGCCGATATACGTTCCGCAATCCCTAGCCGACTTGCTACGTTTTCACAAATTCCTTGACAAAGCTCCGTGGGTCGAATCCCGCTTTGGGCGTTGTGGGATATTGGTAAAATTTTGGAACTGAAGTCGAAGTCCTTTTGATTCAACGTGGTCTTAGGTAGGAAAACTCAAAACGGACGCCTCTCGTAAATGCTTAACATGACTCACATATTCTGAGGTAGGATTATGGAATTTTCCTGAGCCGACCACGGTCAAATTTTCCAATGCATCGGAGCTGAAACCCTAGGGATTTGCGTGACTATGTATGGTTATGGTTTACAAACTTACAGATTAGTTGACTGTTCAACGTTCATGCCGTGTTTGAGCTCGAACAGATGTGAAGACTAGGAACGGAGGACTAGCCTCAGTTGGGTTTTAGCAAGCCCCAAAATTCTGCTTATCCGAACGAGTGAAGAAAATTTGGGAACACAAAAGATTGGTCAAGTTCTAAGTACTTCAGCTTTGGATTAAGGTGTTTGCTCTTTGTAAGGACTCATGCTCGCAGATTCTCTCTTTTTTACTTATTAGTTTCTACCTAGCAGTGATGTATGGTTCACACTTTAATAAAAGTTACAGGCACCGCGAAACCAGACCAGTAGACTCGATAGGCATCCGCAACAGACACCGAAATGCCCTTCGAACGAATGACCGAATTAATTCTAGGCGACCACCCCCGTTCCCGACGCTACCCGGCTAGGCTAGAGGGGCAAGGCCCCCCAACCGTTCAAAATTCCGACAGCCCCCATATAGTACCGCGCGCTAGCAGCTCGACGGCATGGCGTTGTACCGTCCACCCAGAACTACTTCAATTGAACTATCAAAATTACCGAAGTTCACAGTAATACATATACATGGCCTATGTTTGGGGCTAACGTCTGAGAAATTGTTTCTAATAAATAAACCGACGGCGTGGCCGAACGCCATCCCCGGTTGCTGTCCACTCGCGGGAGCCAAGCTCCGTGCCCTCGCCTGCCAATAGATAAAACATAATATTCATCCGTCCAATAAGGAAAACTAAACCCCCTCGCTCGGGCCGTTTTGGCCTCAAGTCGATGGAGTGAAAAACCCCGATTTTTCTTCGAGCGAGTCGATCGCTGAGTTCAGCCTTGTTTTGTTTTATCCTTGATTACCCATTAGGCTATGTACTATGTATGTCCAGATTTAGATTTTTCCTCGTCTCTCTCTTTTGTTTTTCAAGTTTTCAGATTCGATCCTGCACGGGGAATTTAAGCCCGCTGCAGAATCACCCGTTTTGACCAGTCGACTACGCACGTCTAGGATCATCCACTACTGTGTCGATGATAAGTAGACTGCACGATTTCGATAGTGTAGTCTAGACGCTGCACAACTGCAGCATGAGTGCAACGCACGAAGGCGATAGGATAAGTAGTAGAAAGAGCCAGGATAAAAGAACGACAAAGGAGACAAAAAAGAAACAAAGAAAAGAACTACCAACCAAAAAAGGGCGCGGATGCGTCAGAGGCGAACTGCCCCGTGCTCTACTTTCCCAAAACAACCCAAACTAGAGGAAATAAACTTAGGAAACGAACCGACAGAGCTGGAGCCCCCTGCTCGCGCCCCCACCCCAAAACCCCATGAAATCGGCAAAAGTATCGAAACAAAACTGGACAATCAGGCTACCCTGTGAGGGCGATATCAGAAGGTCGTCCTCATATACCCCTCCCTTCCTCATCTATCGGTCGCATGATAGCGCAGAAAGCATTCGTCCATTGGACGCACCGTGCACCCGCTTTCGGTCAGTCGTGTCGCTCGTTGAAATTGAGCCCCCTTAGTCGCAAGCGCCGCGTAACTCTAAAACTATCAGACGTGCAAAGCCTGTAGCATAAACGGTTAGTGACACACAGGAGCGCCCCATAGCCAGCTTGGTATCGAGTATCAATCGAACTTTGACTTTGCGTTGCTCGCATAGGACTCGCCTGGCCAGCCCCTGTCGCACCTTTCCCCGTTCACCTTGTCACTCGTCGCCCCCTCTTCGCACGCAACGAGTCATAATATAGAGTTGCGCACCGTAAAGGAGCATTCTTCGAAGCAGCCTAGAGCCCTTGCTTTTCACGTCCCATAGCTGAGAAGACTCGCTAAAATTGAACGCGAACAAGGACAACTGCCCATAGTCCGCGAACCCGCGGGTATCTGCATGTTCTGCTCCGTTGCCTCGTCCCGACAGCCCATTCCCCGTCGTTTACTGAACCTTGTGAGCGTTCCCAGCACGATTAAGATAGCAGCCGTAGTGCTAACCGACCGAGGACACTCGTCGTCAAACATAATTATTAATTAATTGAAGAATGTGTATGGACATCACCGAGTGCCATGTTAATCAATACCGAGGCGCTAGGGGTACCAGGAATTGGTCCGCTTGGACGAGCTGGTCCTGCTCGCCATGGCTTGCGGACGAGAATGTCCCGAGCGCGGACGAGCACGGCCTTCTGCTAATATTGTTTGTTTACCGGAGCCCGAGGAGGTCACAGGAAATGTCAACACTCAAAATTGTCAACTAAGTGAGCTGAAAAGTTTCCTAGGAACCTTGTTATCATGTCGCGCTCCAAAACGAGCATAAATTTCATAATCGAATTATTGTTTCCAAGCTCAACACGTTAAGGAAAACAGGCCATGCTGTAGAATATCCGACATTAAACTCTCAGGGCTCGTCGGAACACTGTGGGGGCCACACAGGCTACTACATTCTAAGAAAGGATAGCGAGGTCCAACCTCCCTCAAGACAAATTAAGCCTCAATGTCAATTTTCTAATGCACTCTTCGAAACTTGTTCTAAATTTACACGCAAATAAATTGAATTAAACAACTTTCGATGAGTCTAGGATAGGGAACGACGGCCAAAGCATCATGATTTGTGAGCGGGTGCCGGTGCTAGCCTCCATGGGGGACCTCAGTAGTCATGCCAGAAATTAGACACGTGTGCAACCAATTGGGCGGGGTCCGAACACACCCCGTGAAGCGCGCCTGCGGTCTGCTAAGCTCCGTAGCTTCTTGGGTCTGATCAAGAACCCGGTTGAAATTTCGGAAACCTACGGTCCACCCTTGGTTACGATAGCTGGGGTCGTATGGGCATGGTATTAGGAAGTTGCCCCATGCAGCTGCGTCCCGTTATTATATTGGTACAAAACATGGGCACCTGTAACTTATCTATAGCTAGTGGTCAATACTAATATATTCATCTGCCGTCCATATTATGTCACTTCCTTTGCGTTCATTGTACATTTTATTACTATGCATATACGTCTGAGTCCATTATAATTGCGTATACTTCGGTTTTTTGACAAAACTGTTATTGTGTAAAAATTCACGTTCAAAAGTGGTTTCATTAATTCATATACGTTTGTCCAAATTTTATGTTTTATTTTTTGTACAGATATACGTTAACACAAGCATCAATAATGAAAATTTATGACCACGAATCCGAAAATGCTTCATTTTATAATGTTAAAAAATTTAAAATTAGAATGTCCGGCATCAGCACAATGCATAAATTGAGGCGGTCTGTTTAAAACTTCGCATATATTTTTCTGCTGCAATATCTGTGGACACATCTCTTGATAAAGCAAATATTATTTAAACGATGTTGTGGAAACATCATTTACCCTTTAAATTGACCGGATCTCAGCGAAGTTAAGACATGTCACATTTAGTAACTTTAGTCCTTATTGTGCAATT
>JASANE010025803.1:0-35928 GCA_030248225.1 Trileptium ribeirensis
GCATTACATGATATATTATGTTGTGAAGATTTTTTCTGTTTGTAGCGTGTAGTGTAATTTGTATTGTAGCGCGGGTTTTATTTTTTTCTTTTTGGAACGGTATGTACATCTTTGTAACATCTTTATAGCTGCTGTGAAAATGACAAAATAACTCAGTCGGAGGTCCGACTTGTTTTTGGATCCAAAGTCAGAGGGTCATGGGTTTCAATGCCACTTCAGATGAACTTTTAAGTATGCTGCTATGAATACCTTTTCCTCATCAACTGCGTATCGGTAGGCCCAGAGTTAAGAACTTGTAACATAACATAGAGGTGCAGACACGCAAGAACGGTGTCACAAATTTTGAAACTGTCGTCGTGTTGCTCAGTTATGTTCTTTCAAGCACGCAACATGATGTCTATTAATTATGTGCTCGTGTTCCTTACGAAAATCACTGCATGCCTACGTCTCATTGATATTTTTGTCTGCAAACGAAGTTTTTAACGAATATAAAAACAACAAGGTTATGCGTACAGCTAAGAGAATTTCTTTTTACAGATTTGTTTATATATATGAAAATATATATGCGTAACTTTACCTAGTCTGTATCCAATTTTTTTAGTCAGAATATAATACTATTCTACAAATGGTTGCAACAATGATTGAAAATCCTGCTGCTGCGTCGTCGTATCCCTTAGTAAACGGAATGGCGGCACAGGCGTCAAACAGTAGTCGATGTGAAGTTCCCGCTGCAAATCCGTCCACTTCAGGTGCTGCTGGTGGCGGTGTACCGTCAGCCATGATGTCTTTCGCAACCACCGTTTGATATGCCTCGGCCTGCTTACAGGTTAGTGATATAACTTTTGCTATTACTTTCCCTATTAACAGTCACGAATACATATAAACGTTCTCGCTAGTGGAGCTAGTGTGTTAAACCTATACTCGGTGTGTACTTCTCAAAGCTAAACTTGTAGAGGGATTTTCAGCAATCTATTGCATATAGCAGTATGTTATCATTTGCAAGTACGGTGGTAATCTCCATTATGACTAAATTCATAGGTTGTGTTTTATGGTTTCCATGCAAATTCTGCTATCAGTCACTAACGCATTTCAGTATACGGTCACTTTAAGTTCTTTTTGTATCATACGTAAATCAAAATGTTCTTCCCTGCCCGATATTTACATATTACTTTCTAACGGATATAACCTTATCTAAATTATACTGCATTCCATGTATATAGTTATTGATATCTTTGATTCCTATGGTATATATCATTGCCAATTGATGTAAAATGTACAGCTCATATAACTGTTAATTTACAGTTATTACAGGTATGTATATATATAATTCATATACTAGTAGAGCGGTGCGGACCGCTGGACCGGTTCAGACCGTTGAAATTTTTCTGACCAGCACTTTTGAATAAGCAAATTTTTTTCAAAATTAAACTTCGATCTAAGAGTTTCTGTGAAATTGCTAGCATATTGTTGCGATAAGATTTATCTACTTATCATGTGAGTCAAAACTGCCTTTACAAAAAGCCTCGGCAATTTTGCTACATTGCTGGACAAAAAAATTTATGTCTGTTAGGTAAAATAGATTTTTGACTTTCTTCGATCAGGATTATGGACAAGTCCGGGCCAAAAAATTTGCTCGGGTTGTATCACTAGCATATAGTAATTACAACTGATATATAGGTAATGTACTTTATAATTTGTATTATACAAGCTTCACTATTCGCAGCAACTTGGTGGTTCATTCAGGGCAATCGAAATAGTTTCCACCGACTAGTAGGTTTTTGAAGCTTCTAATGTTTTCCATGCAAACCCTGTGTTTGAGTTAATCTTACAGTTTAATGCCTTGTCGATTGTGTATTATTCTATTTGTTGAAAACCCATCTACTACTAAGTGTGTATACTCAGTATGTTGCTGTGTTTTCTATGACCGGATGCTCCATTCCTTGGACCTTGGATTAACCCTTATTGTTTTTGTTTTCATTGGAGGTTCAAGCCAACAGTAACAATTGCTGTGAATGAAAATGAAGCACATGGTCGACGGTTAAGAAAAAGTCTGGCTCAAGTCAGAAGAACAGTGGATTATGTTTCGTCAGTTTTTAATTATATAGAGGTTAGCACTTGTCGTTTGATTTACGAATTATTTAATGGCTATCTGAAAATGTATTTTGGAAAGACACCAACGTAGGATTTTTTCACAATTCTTTCATTTGTCAGATGGGATGATGATCTGATTAAAAAATCTCAGCTTTCTGTGGTATCGGACAAAAGGATTTGCTTTAAACTATACGAGTAATTCGAATGACCTACGTATCTGAAAGATATGGAAGGAATTGTAAGGTGTAATGAAGAGAGATTAAAATCTGCGCAGAATCGGGAAGTAACGTCTGTCTTTGCGAAAGGTATCAAAGACATTATAACACCACGGGTGCAAAACAATGTGGGTCTCGAATATGACATCACGAAGTAAGAGTAGCTTGTATATATATATGTGCTGATATTGTAGCAGTTGAGTCTTTTTGGATAATTAAACACTATAGCACTCGGCTTCCTGTAATTGCAGTTATTAATTGATATATTATGTTAAACCGCGCAGCAATATCCCATTAAACTTATGTTTGTATGCCAAGGGTCGTTTTCGGTCCAACTATCCATTATATTTTTAACTAATACTGTATAATATATATAATACTAGATAAATGGCTAATTTTGATTGCAGCTTGCAGCGATTGGTGCTGGCGTTAACACAAAAAGTTTAGTGCACTTTCAGTAGTGAGAATACCGTTTGTCTTTCCGTTCTGCACTTAGTTGCATTTCCTGATGCAATGGTTCCTATAATTTGGCGTACAAATTTGAAAACAGATGGTGTAATGTTCAAATGTTTACTTATGCTGTGTTTATGTTATGTTGAATGTATCACAAAATTTAGTTAACTGGAATTGACTGTTAAAAAATTACCTGCACTTGCTTGCTGTTGTACGATCTATCACGTCCCTGCCCCCCATCCAATCAACTGCCATCTGCTGTAATGAATTTGAAATAAAACTAAACTCAACAGGACGCCAAGATAGTTATTCGGTAACATTATACCTAACGAAAACGATTTTCATTAAGGATTAACTTTCACGATTGTTGGCTAACATTGACGAAGATTCATGTTGAGGTCGCATTGGTAATAACCAACTTTTCTACAAGCCTTCAACGTAGCACGCGCGCCCATCTGCGTAGTAATTAAACCAGATTCACGATATTTAAGTTGCATAAGCGTATTAGTTTTAATAAAGTTAAATGCTGAAGCGTGTTACATACTGTGCTTTATAGCGTGCTAATGAAGCGTAACGCATCAGATTTGTATACCACCAAGTCCATATTGTACCATTCGGAAGTCAAAATCTTTAATGACATTTGCTTCATAGGAACGTGTATCTGCATAAATTTGCGTTCAGCAACTTTACGTGTTGAAATTAAGAATCGATATTATCCTTGAAACCAATTAAATTCTTGATAAATTGACTTTAGTTTTGTGCCAATCCGATTAGAAATTGTTTGGAATTGCAGCCGTTTTTTGAATTGTCCATAAGGAATTGTTAAAAAATAGCATTTTATCTGCATAAATCAATTTTACCTTTAATTCCCAGCTAATACGAGCGATACACCCTTCCATAATGTTGTGCTTGCTGAAAAATAGCCGGAGATTAGTTCTTGCTTGTACATTTGGCAATCCCGCTTGACTAAATTTCATTGTAAATCATTGCTGTTAAAAATGATTATTACATTTGGAATTGATAACATCGCCTTGTCATCACCAAAAACCGATTTACGGCGCTATAAAAAAGCTGGTTCGTTGCAACCAGAAATTAACGCCCGATATGCTATAGCAGAACAAATCCCCAGATCACTATCTAGTCATATATCGATAGAATCAATGGCATAGGTGTTTCCAGCATTTTAGAGCGAATCAACGGAAGCTTATCATATTTTTGGTTAAACGGCATAAAGGTCTCGACCTTCGAAAAAATACCATCATATTTGTACTTCAAACATCACTCGCCATTTCTATATGGCTAATGGCTTTGGCTATCCATTGAAGTAGCGAAGAAGCCGAAAATCTGTATTGTTATCTATCCGCAGAATCTCCACGTAGCTTACAAAATAGCGGTCAAACGCCGAAACGATCCGCAACGCAGTAGTTGCTTTTGCGGATGAGAGAGTCATTACATGGCGTTGCGCAAGTTCTAGCTGTAACAATGGGAGGAAAACGAAGGCGACTAGACGGATACCTGAGGCCGACTAGGTTCCTGCACTAGTGCATATTGGCTTCTATATAAATTAATTTAGATCCTGTAAGAGGCCGGAGGACTGTGAAAAAACATATGTAGAGCGCACTACAAATTCTGGACTTATTACGTTGAGCATGTATCTGTATATACCACAAAACATCGGGCATGCACCACATCAGCAATAATGATAATGCAATGAAGATCACTGTAGGACTTGAAATGTAAAGGCTTTGGTTCCCGTGGTAGAAAATTAAAAAACTTGTCCTTTAATAGAAGTGTGGAGCAACATAAAGTAGATATAGTAGGCAAACCACACGTTTAGTTAGCTTTGGATCGTATTTGTCGGTGAAGACACGTTTGTTCGTAAAGTTTGCAATTTTTTCTGTTTCATACTGGCTTCTCCATTTGCTGAAAAATTCCGCACCAACAGGATCCGGTTGCCTCGTTGCTAGGACACCGAAGGGATTTGGATTTGGAAGAGGCTGATGATAATGAAGGCTGCTGGTGGTTCCGACCAAGTGGCATCCACAATGGCTTTAGCTCGAACAGAATTCATGTTAGTTAAACTTCTGGCTACATGAACTAGTTAGTCCCATTCATGTCTGTTCCAGTCTACTTCCTACCAACCATTCAGGGTGATATGAAGTCCATTCCATCATTTTTAACTAACGTTTCATGGCTCATCTAATTTTGTTAAATTTCTGATGTTAAGAAGCATTGTTCTTAAAGTTAAGTTTTATGTTACACTGTGCTATTCTAGATCTGGGTGGAGGAATAATTTCATGGTAGAATGTCCAGTGGAGTCCTAACTTTGTGGCCATGGCACTATTCCAGGGGTCTTTAGGTTTTGAATATATATTTGGACACATTTTGGGTGGAGTCATGAGAATGCCATTATACAACTTACATTGACATTGTGCCTGCTTTTGGAAGCTCATTTTACATTACTGATATTTTACATGTAACTGTATTGTTCTAGTTTGTTACTTTATGTAAATTTAAGTCCTTAACAGATAATTAGCCTGTAAAATAAATTAAACATTTTAAAGTAAGGTTTAAATAGGAGTGGAGATGGTTTGTGATAGTTTAATTATAAAATGAAAGAAACATATCTGGATAATTTACAATGTATCTTTAGGATGGGTCTGTTGGGTTTTCTATATTCAAATAATATCCAGAAAAGTGTTATAGGATTTATTTCTTTGAGTTAGGTACTATAATTACAGAACTTCTTAAAGAAATGTTTTATTTTATTGGAGTGTTTTCTTGAGGAATGGCTGTTGTTGTTATTGTGCATTGCAGTGGTGATCCACTTTGTGGAATGGTACCGCGTTTAATTTTCCCAACAGATTTCAAGGTAACACTTACCCAGAAGTTGTCCATTTTGATCATTATAACGTTATTATGCATGAGTCTACATAATCCCATGCCATCCAGTTTGCATTTGACCATTCGAAGTTTGTTTTGAATTACCTACTGATCATGATAGCTTTCTGTGTCTTAGAGATGATATACAAATAATAATCCTTTATCTGTTGGTCATTGCTTGGAAATTCTGTACACTTCGTCGACTGTTTCTTAGCGATTCCGTATAGCATAAAGTTTAGTTTGAAGTTTTATATTCCCTCATGTTGAAAAAACTTTGTTATCAAGTAACACTTTACCGAAGTGAATACTAGGAGTCCAGAATAGTGCGACAAAAGGCAATGCAGTTAGAAGTCGGAGTTACGTGGTTTAGTAATTAGAAGTTCATGTCCGGTTAACACTTGGTCAAATTGAATTCCGATTCATGTCTGTTTACACCTGCAGGTGCATTCTTAGAAGATTGTCTTTCCAGTTGAAAGTAGCTATTTAATGTAGTGAATGCAAAGCATTGTTGATGCTATCTGTCTATCACAAAACGAATACATTGTTAAATGATTGAAAAACATTACCATATAGTTTTTGAATAGGTAACTTGTTAAGTCCAGGATTTTAAGCATGGTCGTTTAGTTAGTAGAGGTGGATCTTTATTTATATTAGTAGCTTCTTCATAAATATGGCAAAGTGGTAACTTATGCTGAAGTGGAGGATATGCTTGGCGATTGCTAATATTGTGGCTTGCGAGTTAAATGCTCCTTTTTCCAAATGATTTCGATGTATTTTATATGGTGTCCATAGGTATTCCAAGTATATACTGCAGTCCAGGATTTTGAATATGTGGCCAAGTTTAGTTAAGTAAGAGCGGGCGGGGCTTTATTAATGAAGCTTCTTTGATGGTAGTGGGGCTTATTGTGATGGGAAGGATATGTCCTGATTGCGATATTGCGGCTTGAAATGGACAGCGCCTCAAAAATCTAACTTCACGATGGTATTCCATGGGTTCAATAGGCATTTTTGCAGCTTGGTAAACCGAACCCAACAGCCTTTCTAAACAAATCGCTTTTTGGTTTTGCAACATCTGTATATTCATGTTATTTCCAGGTACTTTCTTTTAACCACGCATGTGACTGCCAATTGGTTTAACATAATACGAATGGGGTAAACTGTTGAGTCATAAAGCCGCAAACTTTCAAGAAATTTATAATTTTATTAAAAGAGTTTTCACATCGCAGGTGTTTAATAACAGTCACTGAATTGGCTGTTACAGGCTTTAGTATGAAGCTAGTCCTTTAGCTTGAGTCGTGGCACAAGGAAGATGCTTATGAGTCATTAACGGTATTACAAATTCCAGTGCAGGCGTGAAACAAGAGCTTGGTTACTTCTTTCATTTCTAAGTTATCACTTTGTTAAAATTACATGTGAAGGCTGGGTTCAATTTATACAGCCACAAATGGTGATGCACGTCCTATGATTTAAGTTGAAACGTTGTCGGCCGTAAACCTATCGAAAAGAGCTGACATTAATTTATGTGTTCGTGTGGTTTTAGAGCGAATCATTGCATTAGCTGTTGTACTCATAGACAGAGGTAATTATGGATGTACGAGCTCGCGTCAAACAACGTGAAGCATAGCATTTCAGTTCATTTACCTGAAGTCATTGAAAACCCATGGAAAGGCCTGCAATGTGCGATATTACATCCTACATAAATCATTGTATTCAACAGAACTGATAAAACGTAAAAAAGACTTTTATGCGCATGGACAAACTACCGAAAACAGACCGTATCACAAAACCTTTATTCACTTACCGCTATTTATTGAGCCATTAAGACTCACAAGACCTTACTTTAATGCCCTTGCACTTAACAGAATTACAACGAAACGTATGCACGTTTGGATATCGGAATGGTGCTGACTTAAAAGCCTCCGAGAAAACAACTAAAGGAATAGCCGAAGATACACTAACAAGCAAAACATTGCCGAAGCATTTCAGATTTTATATTCAGCAGCTGCAAGAAGTCGCTAGCGCTTGGCTGTAGCTTTAATGGATCAAGTACGACTCATACACTGGCGCTTCTCAGTCCGCCTAAAGATTCCACGAGTTACTTACCGGGTAAGGCGTCGATTTCCCAGCGAACATGAAACGGGGCAAACTGGATTAATAAGAAAGCTTCTAATTCAAGGATGATTGTCAAAATTCAGAGTTGTCCCCGAAAAACGGTTATAAAAATAAATCCAAAAATGCCGCCGAAACACCTCTGATCGCTTATAAAAGCTATTTCTGATACAATTGTTGACGAACTAAAGGACTTTTTACTTTCTAATTGGGATTCCAGTAAGTAAATTAGCCATTTTCATGTCAACTGCAGATATTATTAAGTCGGCAACTAAGTTGGCTAGTGTGCATGATCCGGGCCAACTTGTATCGCCTCTAGGGCACTTGAAAATGCGGAAAAGCCCATCTTTTGTTGTTCCCCCAACTAAACCATGCTTGATAAAAGGATTTCGATGTTTTTACAACTTGGTCCCCTCTCAGCATCTAAAAAATGTCACGAAGGGATAAACATAAAAAAAAATTTTACATGTCTTCTTGGAGTAAATACCACCATTATCCCTTCCAAATCCTGATAACCCACCATCGCCGATGTTCAAGTTTAGAATCAGAGCGACAACATTGAAATTCTGACTTGTCCGCTTCATGTTCTTTGATGCTTTTGGAAAAAAGCCATACGATCCCCTATTTTGTTGGGCTGCATTTAGTGTTGCCGATCTATTCAGCCTTTTTCCTAACTTTTTGACCGTAGTTATCCATGTCCATACCTCGGTGATTCAATGGAGTAGCAAGTTGAATGGTGTGAAATACTCTTAGGATCTCGTCATTAGTTCTCCTTTTATCGGAGAAACTGGCCATTCTTCTAATTGTTCTTTTGCATGTTTCTTCCGCATCAGGGTACAAATTGTTCCATTGCATTTAGCAATTTCTTTTTTGCCATTCTTCATTGAATATCAACTTGTTGATCGTAATTGCTAATGGTGTAGTTGCCACGCGATCTTAGCCATTATTGATGGGCGCACTTCTCAGATTTCCAATATTCCAAAGCTGGACTGACTTATGCCCAAAAAGCTGTAAAACTCTTGCATATTTTCGGCAAAATAAGTCGGGACGAAGAAATTTTTTCAATGCTCGCTAAATTTATTTTTGTTTTTGTCCACTTTTTAATTAAACTAAAATCTTGCCTTGCGAAAAAAATATTTATGTCTGAATGGATAAAGCGGTCGAATAAAGGCATTTGATATGAATCCTGCAAAACAACCTACGCTTTGAACTTAACATACAAAACAGAAGCATCAAAATGGCATATTGTTTTCGGTGTTCGGCTGGAACCTCTGAACTTCTTAATTTGGGGTAAGAGTAAGACCTTTAACATTTACGTCTAATCTGCATTTATAAGTATAAGTTTATTTAAATGGTCGCAAATACTCTTCATTCCGCAAAAGCTGTACCCCCAAAAAGTCCAATTAACATACGTAACGGATGCAGCAAACTCTTGTTTTTTGGTATTTTCGGGTGTGCCGAAAGCAATTCTGCGTCTTCCCTTTGTTCGATAGTTTGAGTGGCCAAAATAACTAACAAAAGCCGTGACAGAAAATTTTGTAAAAAACTTTGGCGATAGGAAGTTCTAAAAATGCCTTCAGCTTGTTTTCGATATTCGAGTAAGCGAAACAACCTCCCAAAGAGGTGGTACACTCGTCTCCCATATGTCAGCGAGTTCTAACACAGCTAGTGATCTAACGAGAGGCATTGTTATGACTGAAAGAGCATTTTCTTTTTTCAGGGGTTCCTTTTACATTTTCTGTTTAGGGAATTTTTTCGTAACTTGTCCACAAAATATTGGTATGGATCCTTCATGGAAGGGGGATAAAAGTTCCCTGAAAGCATTCATCCAAGTTTTGGTAATATAATAGAAGCGCTGGCACTCACTTCGTAGAAACTTTGCTGGTACTTAAATTATTTGTTAAAATCGGTTTTTTCCGAAGTGATGGCCGCATTGTACACAAATCGTCACCCCATACGAATCGGTTACCTTTTGATGAATCAAGCCAATTGTTTTTCCGGAGTCACATCAACAAGCCTTTCCAGACGCTCTTCGTCTTATGTAGAAGTTCAGCGTGACATATTTAGTTTAGGTCATTATCATATTATTAATATAGTAATAAAATTTTGCGAAAGCTGTTTTGAAAGCGCATAGGCTGTAGACTTATTGATCATCCAATATATTTAAACTTGAATGTTGTATGTTATGGTATATTTGGCAACATTAATGTCTACTTATGCGTATTTTGTTATGTCGTTATGTTAAGGCTCATGACTGCGCAGTTCGAGCGATGAAATGGTCTAATAACAAACAGTGGATGATTACGGCTGATCACGATGGATTTGTTAAATATTGGCAGGCTAATATGAATAACGTAAAAATGTTTCAAGCTCACAAAGAAGCCGTTCGGGCAATCAGGTATATATTTGGACATTGACTAAAAAGGATATAGGTTATTAGATATACATCCGTTGTTGAATCCTAAATTTGTAGAAGAGTGACACTTGATTACTCTCATGCTGTGCCTTATCCGATAATGTGGTTATTTTTCGGCTTACCCCACCCAAGGATTTTAGGGTGGAACCTCCCAAGTTTCATTGGGGGTACCAGCTACCCCCAAGATTCCTTGGGGAGGGTAGTAGCGATCGGGTCGATAATAGCCAGACATTTCGAGTAGGAGCGGTAACCACCAGTGCACGGTTCTCCTGGTTGAATCTCAGTGCCGCTACCCCCCTCGAAGGACCACAGAGGGCGTAGAGGATACCCCCACCCCAAGAACTTTATAGGTAAGCTGAAAACAACCAAACCATCTTATTAGTGAATGGATAGGCTATGATCGAGCGTCATAGCCTTCCGCAAAAGTTCATCGTGGACTCTTGTTAAAACTAAACGAGCGGTGTCTCCACTCAGCGCAAAGAGGAAAAGTTGTTAAAATTACTGCTTGTTGTCTGTTCGTGCACTTACAACTCTTGTTCGAGTGGATGGATTTCGACTGGGTAATTTTTGGTTCGATAGCAAAAGTCATGACGTTGTGCCCTTTAGTTGAGTGCTAAGAGCTCCGACCCCAACTTCCGAGTCAAAATGACTTAAACTGGTTTTCAAGGATGCCATATCTGACCATCCGGGTATCTATGTTTCGCAGCCCAAATAAATAGGTGTTATATGAAAATCTGAGACTCTAATCGGAATCATCTCACCGTGATCTATAATTTACTGCACATAACTGGTGATTACACATAATGGCAACCATAGATGGAACCAAGCTTGTTTCGTTGCACCCTCGTTTGCAACATAATAAATAACGGTTTACGTGCGCTGCAGCGATGGGCGCCTATTAGACATTTAGTTGTCCTAGAAAGTAAGTTAACCTTTTTAACTATATAAGTGACTGTTGTGAGTTTTACGTGTCTGCAATTAACAACAGCGTTACTTCTTTTTAATTTGAGTGAAATTTATAATGTCTCTACCAGTCTAAATTATTTTGTCAGCCGTTTTGTGCTACTATTTTGGGTAGAACAATAATTTTTTCGGTGTTGCCTAAACTGAGTTTCGAAACGGATTGTCTGTGAATGTTACGTTCGTAATCGACTGAGACATTCGTTCTAATTTAGTTTTAACGTGTTTTTTTGCGAATAAGACAAGCAAATCATAAGTGTTGATAGGATAGGTAGGTGGTCGAACCCACTTTTAAACGCAAATATGCCCTTCGCACCTTCTCAAGCTGCATGCCGAGGCGCGCGGAAAATTTTAACAAAATTGGCGGTAGAACTGGCAATAATAGGAAAATTTGTCGCTTATTAGTATAAATTTTTGATTTTCTAAAAATTAAAAAGTTACCCAAGCCCCTGGTCTACTTCCCTTTCCCCCGAAACCATCGAACCACTAAGCCGATGGACCTTCGGCACCTGTGGTACATAGTTAGTTAGATAAAGTAATTTATTGTTATATGTGCTCAAATGACAAAGTGAGTTTGCGAGAATAGTGCCAAACTTTTGACGTTAAATAGAAATGTTTACTGGAACAACGAAGTCTGTACGGAGTAAGGAGCAAAGCTGTAATGAAACTACGTATACCGCCTTTGCCACATTTCAGTTCACTATTGGAATCATTTCCTGTCACTTGCGAATGACCAGGCGAGGAAAACAAACTACGTTAATTAATTTGTCCAAATTGTTTTAAGCTTCTGCCCAACGGATAATAAATTTTCAAGCGCCAGTGACGACGGTACAGTTCGCATTTGGGATTTCGTATCGTGCGCTGAAGAGAAAATCTTGCGCGGTAAGTTTTTGTGTGTCAACTACATTGTAATATGGCATGCAAAAATAATGATAATAAAAACTGGAATATTATGTATAGATCTATCGAATTGCTGCTCTGGGGTTTGGAAATTTAAAAGGGTTTATGTAGATATCGAAGTTTTGTCGAACAATTACCAGCAAGTGGAATTGCGAAAATTCAATAGTGCAGCAAAACCAACGTATTAACGGTAAAGGTTAATCAATTAATTCAACTAACCAAGAATTAAGGCGTGTTCACACGTTCAAAATTTGAGTTCCATTTTTGATCAAATTTTGATCAAAATTCGAAAGTAGCTTATTTGCATTTTTTGTAAGGTTGAACCTGAGAACACTGTTCAAACTTTTCATGCATGTTCCTGTAGCCAATCTTGGACCAGATTTATTACCTGAAAAGGTTTGAGCTCAAATTTTGACCTGAAATTTTGAAATATCGCAATTTTCATTTAAAAATCGCCTTCAAATTTTGGTCAAAATTTGAGCAAAAAGTTTGAGCGTGTGAACACGCCTTTAATGTATTGTCGTTTTGTGTAATGTAATGTGCACTGTATTATAAATATTCCCAGTATGAGCAAATTCGGTTCATGTCTATGCCAATGCATAATTGTACAAGGTGTAAAAGTGGCTGGTCCGTCCGTCCCCAGTTGAAAAATAAGCCCATACTCCCCAGTTTGGTTACCGAAGTAGCAATAGTTAGACCTACTGACTTACGAGTGATTTCAGTCACGGCCAGAAATAAGTACTAAATAATCGATCGAAATTTAAATTGATTTCGAATAAACGAAGATATAATCGATTTAGATTTTGTTCGATTTCGATCGTTTTCAATTTTGGTAGTTCGATAAATTTCAAAATTGTAAATTCTCAATGAAATTCGATCGCTTGCGATTGGGTCTTTTCACGCTACGATGACGTTTTGCCCCAGAAAAAATGACTAATGACTTTTTTGGCTCCGATTATCTTCATTTTTACACCCTATGACCAAAAAACATCAAGGATCCGTAATTTGAGGTCGTTATAGTAAATTTTTTAACCGTTTTTATGCTATGGCTTCCCAAATACCACCCCCCTGCTGTTCCGCAAGGTACCACAAAATGGCCTCTGGTATGCTCCAGGTTGCACCTAGCCTCGATTTTGTAATCGTATCTCGTGCAGCCCGTCAGCGCGGTAAAAATGACGTTATGCGGAACTCCGTATATCAAAAATTAAGCTTTTTATGCCTATTCTTGGATCAAATTTAACACTTTTAAAACACGGGGGTGCCGATTTATACCGGTTATTAAATGGAAACGAAGCGGCCATAAACGGTAGCTATTTATATCGATAGTTTAGCCTGGGGGAAGTGTTGTGCAAAAAAATTCAAAACATACCCTTTGCCAGATATGCTAGAATGCCGGAAGTAGCTTGTGGTCGGGGGGGGTGCTAAAATGTGAAATGGCCAATTCGACCCGCTCGTCCAACCAGCATAGTTAACTTGAAAACGGTATGTAAGATATTCTATACCACAATTTCCACTATGAGGGTACAAAATGGGCAGCCCATATCAACTGCCAGTGTACATGCCTGAGACCGTCGGGGGGGGGGGGGGGGTAAATTTAGAATTAAAAAAAAAATAATTTTGCGACATATGTCGTCCAAATGTATTGCCACAATGTATTATGAACCAAAAGCGTGAAATTTCGTCGAAATAACATCATATGTTCGATTTTTCCACATTTTGGTGGTGGTTGGGGGTGGGTAAAAGCCTGAGATCAACAGGTCGGGCGCGAGATAGAGCTCAGGTCGTTTCACCATTCGTTTCGTGATTGGAAAGAACCATAACAGACAAATTAATTGACTTCTACTGACTCCACCATACCCCTAACTAGCAACGGTCGGGGGGGGGTAATCAAATGTGCTAAAATCGACCTTTTGACCCTAGCGCTGCTGTAAGTAACAGCAAGCACCTGGGTTAATATTTTTTCAAAAGGCACCCAGGGGACAGGTATGATATATGAACAACGTTTATGTACCATGCATAAGTAACGAGCAATGACCAAAAAAGAATTTGGTCGGGGGGGGGGGGTAAAACTGGGGTTCATGCCATATCGACATCTGTCACTCTCCATGATTGGAGTAGATTTGAAAATCGTGCAATTAAAAATGTTGTGTAGACCTGACTAATCCTGCATAGAAAAGAATTTGGGCCATAACTTCGAACACGAAGCCACGACACTACCCGAAAAAAAGAGGTCGTAAAATTAGTCATTACGATTTTTGTAAATTTGGGACTTATGTGGATGTCCAGCCTCTTACGGCGTGCGTGAAGCCGAAAATTTTTTTTGTTTGAACTAGCTAACTAATGACGCTTCCTAGCGCAAATAACATTTTTACCAGTTCCCTGCACGTTTACGTGCTACTGGCCAAAATATCCAGTTTTACCCCCCCCCCCCCGACCAAAAGGTCATCGTAGCGTGAAATGACCCGATTTCGATCCTTTTCAATTGTACTTATTTTTGGCAACGACCATGGGTTTTTGGATTGATTGTCAAATTATTTCAATTTGAAAGCTACTAGATGCCAGGATTCTAAATATTCAGCCGGTGTCTCAAACGATGACAATTTCAGTCGGCAAGTCATTAATTGCCCGCAGGTAATGCCTTATTTCAATTTGAAAGCTACTAGGTGGCAGGATTCTAAATATTCAGCCGGTGTCTCAAACGATGACAATTTCAGTCGGCAAGTCATTAATTGCCCGCAGGTAATGCCTTATTTCAATTTGAAAGCTACTAGGTGGCAGGATTCTAAATATTCAGCCGGTGTCTCAAACGATGACAATTTCAGTCGGCAAGTCATTAAGTGCCCGCAGGTGAAATGCCTTATAGTACCCAGTTTCATCATCAAATGAGTAGTAGCTACTCTTACTGACTTTCGAAAGTTACTAGCTCCTATATTTCTTAACCTTCAGCCTCTATTCTTAAAGATGATAATTTCAGGCCGCATACCCTGGGGGTTCTGTATAGAAATAGCTAAACATGAATAAATTGGAATGAAATAGTGTAAATCTGTTCTGTTTTTCATTAAGTGTGCTGGCAATCCACCAATCAAAACACGCAGAATGTCAACCGAAATTAAAAGGAATAGGGCGTGCAATGAAATGTTGAATTTAAACTGTGAAAAGAGAGGTGCATGTACAAGAGATAGGGAAGAAGAAGCATTGTACACAGCGAGGTATATTTATGGTCTAAATTTATTGTCCTATTTGCGTGTTGGGACAAAACGTTCAACGTAGGGTTGATTGCTTGATGTTTGATTCTAATTGTTTAACTCAGATTTGTTCCTTTGCAAAATAAATGTCTTTAAATTTAAAGCAGAATGCTAGTCGACCTATGTTATAGCACATACATTGCAGATTAGATTCCACGAATTAAAGTCGAAATATTTATGATACGTAGGTTTTTCATGAATCTATCTGTGATGGTTTAAATCGTCGTTTTTTATACCGAGATCTTTATGTTTTGCATGTGATTATTAGTATAGTGAATGCTGATGTAAGCTAAGCGTCTTCACTATAAAGTTATCATATTTGTTACCTTTGAGATATTGCTGTACTTTAGTTTGCTGGTCATAGGCTTACAATATCACTGCATAATTACTTGAACAGGTCACGGGTCGGACGTTCGTGGCGTTGATTGGCACCCCCAGAAAGCGTTAGTGGCGTCTGGTAGCCGTGATGCCCAACAACCAGTTAAGCTATGGGATCCTAAAACCGGAGCGTGCCTGGCAACACTGTTAGTTTATATAGCCTTCAAAAATTGTTACAATTATTACTTTCATAAGCTGATTAATTCAGGGATTCTTATTGGAAGGCTGATTGAATAAAACATATATATCTGGTTTTCATATTACATAACATAATTATTATATGAACTTAATTACATCTTAAACCTATGGTTTCATGCAAGTTCGTGTTAGTTTTTAAATCACTATGATTTCTGAACAATTGTGATATAACTTATATGTTTTGTGGTGCTCTGAGCACGAATCGGTTATTAGATTCGACATGAAATGGATAATTGTATTCATGACATTTTGTAACGTGTATAATAGTATTTTGAGGGCATGGTGTTTTCCCCAACTTGTTATTTATCTTTAATTTCTTAGCAAAATATAAAGAGAAAATACGTGCCGTTTTGGGTATTTACGGAAGTATCGAGTTCAAAAATATTTCAAGCCAAGCTAATAAATTTTTATGACAGTAATTTTCCTGTGTTACGGTGTAATAAACATTTTGAAACGGCGGTGTAAATTAGTGTAAAGCTAAATCATAAATCTCAATCTAATTCGAAAAGAAAAATCACACATCCTCAGTCTTGGATTAGTATTCGACGTAGTTACTATCAAAATTAATGAATAATTTTGTGGCGAGGTTTGAACTATCTTTGTTTAAGCACAAGCGAAAATTTTAGGCAAACTTGCAAACTCGTTAAATTTTGTTGCAGCTATTTAGCACCCACAAGGAATGATCCATTGAACATTAGATACTTGCTATATATCAAAGTTGTTGATTTCATCTTATTCAAGCCTTGGTTTTTTAAACCAAGACTTGTTATTGCTGGGTTCTTGTAATTGGAAAAGCAACAGTAATATGTTCTTGTGTGCTGGGGTTTTGTCCTGTTTTGTGACACAGTTATTTCAGTGTACATACTTATATTCAGGACACAGTCTGACGATTAGTGACTCACGTTTGTATAATCGGCTTAATTGTGAATGATACATTATCATCTTTATTACTATGATATTATCTTAACCATGGCATTTTCCTAACTTATTAGGTCTTATTTGCAATTTTTTCTCGATGACAATCTGGTCTTAATAGTCAATAAAATTTATTTTCAGACATGATCATAAACAAGGGGCAATGGACGTTAAATGGAATCGTAATGGCAACTGGTTAATTACAGCTTCTAGGGATCATTTGATAAAGCTGTACGACATTCGTATGATGCGAGAAATTCAGACGTTTCGTGGACACAAAAAGGAAGTAGTCAGTAAGTGGAAATAACAATGCTTATGTTATTGCAATATTATATAATATGTCAGCGCAATCTCCGTATGGATATACGTATTATGTAACAAGAAGCGTACAATGATCGCTGCTCGAAACATGTGGACCAAGCAATCCTAAGGGGCGTTATGTTATATGTTTGCAAAATTTACAGCATAAAAGGGGCTTAGGCTTAGTGTACGTCTGGTTTAAAGGCTAACACTTAGTATATCGAGAACGTCATGGTCTGCATTTTGTTTACACCATGTTGTTGCACTACTTAATATTCGCTCGTCGGAAAGTCGGCAGCCACTTCAGGCACGTGCTATATAAATCACGAATGTTTTAAACATTAGATGCTGGGCTTCGTCTTGAAGAACTGAATTTCTGGTTCCTAAAGCTTGTTACTAATTAGTTTTTCCTGATACCTAATGTTGCCTGAAATATTGATGTTTTCGTACGACCATATTATTTTTGTTCTTTTTATCCAAATTTTTGTCCGAGCCGTCAAGTGCAGACCAAAGTCGGGCAAACCAAATTTACTAACGTAACCTTATTCTTAAAGCGCGTGGCAAGTATTGCAATGTAAGATCTGTTCCACATTAACACGGTTTCAAAAATGAATTTATTCTCTATTGAAAGTATAACTTTTAATTATGGTGATTTTTAAAGTTTAAAACCTACGGTTGTACCGGTGTTCATTAGTGCATATCATAACGTATTGTTTACGCTCTTAAAGCTCATTTTTGTACCATTCGTTTCGTTGCCTTCCATGTATTCACCTACGCATGAGTCCACTATAGGTGCATACCATGGAGTAACCGGAATCCCGGTTCCGGCGAAAATCGTGTTCCCGTTGCGGTTCCGGCAAAGGGCAAAAACCATTTTTGCTTGATCTGTAGTCCAAACATACGTAATATAATATACAATGATCAAGTTATAATACAACCAAGCAAAAGAAAAGATTAACTCAGCAATTTGCCATGTGAAGCGTAAGTAGGGCACATAATTTCAGTAGGAATTTTTTATCTTAACATTCAGGAGTTTGTTAACAAAACAAAGCCAGGTCGATGCTTGTAGCAGCTATTTTACACATTCAGTAGTCTACGGCGTATGTTAGAATTAAATCGGTCCAACAAGCTTGACTAACAAAAATTGCGTCAAGCACCAGCCAGTGCTCTTGTAAACTTTGTAAATCAGTCTACATTGAAGTAAAGCAACCAGAAAGTGCGTTCTTGGCAATGAACTGTATTTATTGAAACTGTGCGAGCAGTAGCACAGTTTCCCTCATTTATAGCATTCCGATTAGCAATTTATCATTATCAACTAACTGACGTGCGTTGGTTGCCCAACGCTAGCATAAGCAGTGTGTCTGACCACTGATCAGAAAATTACCTTCTATTATTTTCTCCTAAAACATTATAAACCAATAATTTCAAGTTTCCTACAGATCAACATGTAACAAACGTATGTATAGTAAAGGGAGACGACTGGAGACATGGCGAAAATGTTTATTCTACGCTCGATGCGCTGAAAGCACGTTCATTTTTTACATAATATACGCAAGGGTGTATAGTGGAAGGCATTTTTTGCTCTGGATGTCCAAAACCGACCTACTGATCGATAAATAAACATTATTAGTTTCCTTGGTCTCTTTAGAGTTTAAGAAAAGCAATAATTGCAATACATTAATTCCAATGTAAAACTCATCTTAATACATTTATCCACTTTACCCTCATTTCTTCTATCTGTTTTACTATATATATATTTCGAAGAGCAGGTTTACGTTCCGGATCCGGTTTAAATGTGCGGTTCCGGTTATTCCAGGTGCTTACACCAAGGCTGGTCTTTCTTCAAAATTGGGAACTTAATCATTCAAACATTCGTGTTCACAATTCTGCCATCGGTATTCGCAGATTAGTGAACGCGAACAGAATCTCCGTGGCGTATTAACAAAATTTTCGTACGCGTACATTTCTTCATGTCGCGAGTTTGTCCGTGTTCATTAAATGACATACGCTGCTTGAACAGCTATTTACGCACAACCATTTTTGCCTATGTAGATCGCAAATAGGCGTCCACGAACAACAATCGGCATGAATTCAAAAGCAAATCTCTAACGCGAATACCTAACGCAATCCGCAGTGGTGTTAAATTTTCTAGTGCCTCACGCGATTCGGAATCGCATGCGTTAGCGAAACGAAATACGAAGTGATGTAAACACACATGTCAATAATAATGTGCATTAATATCCATCCACGCATATTTATCAATAAGTATATTATTATATATTAAACATTACTATATTGTATTATTACTAGGGAGTTGTCTTATGGCCAAGAAAGTGAATTCTGAGCGTATATAAAAGTTAGGAAAATACATTTCCACTTACATAACAATTCCCAATTACATTCAGGCGCACAACAAATACCATAAGTATAGCTTTGCTGCCTCATCAGTTCAATTATTCTTTATACTTGTATTAGTTCTTCATATATATTGTATTCATCCAAAAATACTATGCAGGTGGGGTCAAAAATAGTAGAGCACCACATATAGCTATATAGAACTTTGTAGAGCTATCTGAACCCAGTTGCGGCTGAATTGCTCTAGCCGTTGAGGAGATATGGTCTATTTGGTACTTTCGGAGTCCCAAGAGCCCATGTATAAACAATTTTTACCCAATCCTGTTCGACAGATGAGGTCGATAGCAACGCAGTGCATATAGCTGTATAGAGCTTTGCTTTCTGAACAAAATTAGCCCAATTATAGTCGAATCGCTCCAGCGGCTAAGGAGATAATGATCAATTTGGTGTTTTCGGGGGCCCCTAGGGTCCATTTGAAAACTTTTTGACCCAAGCCTGGAGCGTAGGTCACCTCGGCAATAGTAGAGCACCACATATAGCTATATAGAACTTTGTAGAGCTATCTGAACCCAGTTGCGGCTGAATTGCTCTAGCCGTTGAGGAGATATGGTCAATTTGGTACTTTCGGAGTCCCAAGAGCCCATGTATAAACAATTTTTACCCAATCCTGT
Organism: Trileptium ribeirensis; assembly: GCA_030248225.1. Classification (NCBI taxonomy): domain Eukaryota; kingdom Metazoa; phylum Nematoda; class Enoplea; order Enoplida; family Thoracostomopsidae; genus Trileptium; species Trileptium ribeirensis. Next base: position 20,090 of record JASANE010025803.1, read on the forward strand.
TCGACAGATGAGGTCGATAGCAACGCAGTGCATATAGCTGTATAGAGCTTTGCTTTCTGAACAAAATGAGCCTAATTATAGTCGAATCGCTCCAGCGGCTAAGGAGATAATGATCTATTTGGTGTTTTCGGGGGCCCCTAGGGTCCATTTGAAAACTTTTTGACCCAAGCCTGGAGCGTAGGTGACCTCGGCAATAACAGCATTATAGAGCTAAACTTTCTGAACAAAATGATCCCAAATACGGCCAGATCACACCAGTGGTTGTTCAGATATGGCTCATAACGTGTTTTCGTGGGATGCCTAAGGACCTTACTTGGGCCTTTTCGGACCCCCTTTTGAGTGAGAAGGAATTGGAATCGGCTTTTGCGCCTAACTAAAGGGCACAGAGATTTCAATCTTTGGAATGAGATATCGCACGACCTGATCTGCCTATCAGAAGTTGAGTTATGCGTGTCACCCGAAAAAACCCACAAATACGCTGCCAAATTTAACACTCCTGGCTTGTAAGAATTCTTCGCTTATCTCGTTTCACTCACTCATTCATAATTCAAATATAGCTTTTATATGCATTGTATTGCCAGGGAAATAATTAATACATGCATTGTCATAGTAGGGCTTTCTTTAACCTTCTGATATGGGGGAAGGGACAAGTGCCCCTTTTTCCACTCGCTGGACTTGCCCCCACTCCAGCAATAGTCCACATATTGAGCCCAGCAATAGTGCACATATTTATCCTCACAACTGCGAATTGCACGAATTTTCTACTCGCATTCATTAATTTAAAATTAATATATTGTACTACAAAAATCCATTTTATCGCTGCTAATTTTATATTGATATAGATAAACTTTTCTTCACATAAAAATCGTTGCCCTTCCCACTCCAAATTGTCTGTCCAGCCCCAATTAAAATTCTTCAAAAGAAGCTTTGTGTCACAAAAAATATTATTAACGCTGGGATTATATTGTACTTTAGATTAAATTATTCAAGTCTTTATACATAATGTGAAACTTTAGCTTAAAAGGCTTGGTGTTTTCTAGTAAGCGACAACTAGCATTCCGAAATCTTCTGTTAGGAGTGCTATGCGGAACAGCCAGCTTAGTTTAGCCTTTATACTAAACGAACGGCTTTCACATTGTTATTTAACAAAAGTATTCTTCGCACATATACGTACAGTGTTCATACTTTTCTGGTAAACAATGACAAACCTTGCTTTTACTTTACATTAACGCATTATTACAATAAAAAATTGTGTCAAATATATACATACTCAGTTTGCGAAGGCTTGTCAAAGTAACATAGGTCCTATCTGAAACTAAGCCAGATATGGCTACATTTAATCAACCGTGGTACGTCTGGCATTAAGCCACGGGTCATTTCACGCTACGATGTCCTTTTACCCCAGAAAAAATGACTAATGACTTTTTTGGCTCCGATTATCTTGATTTTTACACCCTATGACCAAAAAACATCAAGGATCCGTAATTTGAGGTCGTTATATTAAATTTTTAACCGTTTTTATGCTATGGCTTCCCAAATACCACCCCCTGCTGCTCCGCAAGGTACACAAAATGGTCTCTGGTATGCTCCAGGTTGCATCTAGCCTCGATTTTGTGATCGTATCTCGTGCAGCCCGTCAGCGCGGTCAAAATGACGTTATGCGGAACTCCGTATATCAAAAATTAAGCTTTTTATGCCTATTCTTGGGTCAAATTTAAATGTGCTTAAATCGACCTTTTGACCCTAGCGCTGGGGTAAGTAACAGCAAGCACCTGGGTTAATATTTTTTCAAAAGGCACCCAGGGGACAGGTATGATATATGAACAACGTTTATGTACCATGCATAAGTAACGAGCAATGACCAAAAAAAGAATTTGGTCGGGGGGGGGGGGTAAAACTGGGGTTCATGCCATATCGACAGCTGTCACTCTCCATGATTGGAGTAGATTTGAAAATCGTGCAAGTAAAAATGTTGTGTAGACCTGACTAATCCTGCATAGAAAAGAATTTGGGCCATAACTTCGAACACGGAGCCACGACGCTACCCGAAAAAAGAGGTCGTAAAATTAGTCATTGCGATTTTTGTCAATTTGGGACCTATGTGGATGTCCAGCCTCTTACGGCGTGCGTGAAGTCGAAAATTTTTTTTGTTTGAACTAGCTAACTAATGACGCTTCCTATCGCAAACAACATTTTTACCAGTTCCCTGCACGTTTACGTGCTACTGGCCAAAATATCCAGGTTTACCCCCCCCCCGCCCAAAAGGTCATCGTAGCGTGAAGCGACCCCACAGATTAGTTCTTTAAGTACTAATTGTTCTGTCCCTGTCAACACTTCAATCTGTTCCCAACGGTTTGTATACCTGATGCATCAAGAATCTTTATTTTCCCATTATATAGGGCGTTGCATTCGGCCCGCTTATTCATATACTTTGGTTCGCACAACTTAATTGATATTATAGTTCAGTTTCAAATGCCGAGTGGTACCATACAGCCAATTCACTAATTCACCATAATCGTATTTTAATAAATATACACAAAGGCATCTCGAGCTATCCGAAAGTGGCGTGGTAGATTAAAATATTTTTAAAAACTAAAGGTGTTGCAAAATATACACATAATATGCCCAGAAATATCCAAACATACGCGCGCTGTTTTCCTTAAATACCGTGTCACGACAACGACAGATTTTTCTCAGGTTAATTTCTTCAGACAGATGTCAATGAATATTTAAATTTTTTCGTCTTTTAGTAATAAACCAGGGGCTCCCCCGCCATGGACCGTCTTGCGACACCCCTGAATATGGACCCACACAATATCAATTGCTTTTGGGGTCATGGTTACAGAAGTTTTAGTATACATATACATCAAACACAAAGCCTGTTACGTAGTGATTTCACAAAATTAGCGCTTGATGAAACCACGCTTGTCGTTTCGTCCTCGCCTGTGAGTTATTAGTTGTGTAGCAACGATTCTCACAATAACACGATTGCAACTCGCTCGCTGCTTGCAATATCTTGTCACATTGATTATTCCAAGCACACTCTAAGGTCGATTGATATTAGCTTACTCAAAATTCGTCAGTGATTTTTGTTGCCCGAGCTGTAGTTCTTTGTTGTTTGCGAGGCTAAAATTATACTTAGTCCAAAATCTCACACTGAAAGCAATTGAAAATTTTGCCAACTTAGCCCATATGTTCCTACAGCGCTTTGACTTATAATTCTGACTTATAAAGTTGTTTTGACGCTGTGTGCTAACGTTTAAAATACAGGGAGAATGTAAATTTTTAAACTTTTGACTGAGTTTGTTGCAAAAATGGCTTCGAATTTTTAATTTTTTGATATTTATTATTATTTCAAAACCTAAGCTTCTATTTTTGTCATCATTGGAGGAAATATGAAGTCGTGTGGTTGTGAAATGTACTGATGTATTGTGTTTCGGAACTTTAAATAAATTGAGGCTTATTCACCTAAAATAGCTTCAGCGTTTGTACGGTTTGAGATCGACATGGTGTGGCTGTGGGTCTTTCTGCCGTCAGTACGGTGAATCTGCCTTCCACTGTGCGCACTGTGCCACACAGTGTTTAACAGCCTTCATTCAGTCGAGCTTGCTGACTTCATTCACTTTCGCTGCTAGAATAACTACATAGTATTGCTTCATATAGCATAGGTTATGTGCAGATATGTAATGATTTTAATTTATTATAGATAGATAATGTAATTTTTAACTCTTAACTTGTAATATTAGTGCTTCATACAGTTTGGTTAGCAGCGTGATTGTCAACTAAAATCTATTTTGTGGCTATTCGTATGAGAGCTGTGCATATGATACATTACGTATGCTGTGCAGGACGTGTAACGTACATATTGTGGAAATGCTCATAATTGTCATCAATTTACTTAAGCATGGATGCATGCTGATGGTGTGTACTCACTACCAGTATTTGCCATGAGTACCCAGAGAGTTTGAACGTAGAGCGATATTCCTATTGTAAAAAAGTTGTGTTCAGAAGATATTCAAAATGAGTAAGAACGGAAAAGTTTAAAGGTCGATATCAGTACATATTTAAAAACGAAAACCGTTGTCTAATTTTCTATTTCGAGTTTATATTTTATGTACTGTGGGGAGAGGGCGACAGGTGTGTTGCTTTGCATGTTTCTATTTAATTTTAGCTTTGTATGTGTTTTAGTGAAAACGGACATAAATTCTCGTATGTCTTCACCACCATTTAGCATTCAGTTGTCAATAGATTGTTAATTTTTTTAATAAAAATCAAAAATATCACACTGTTTTCACGTTTTTGTATTTATTTAAAATTAAAACTTAACTGGAGAAAACTTTGTGATATAGAAAGAATTTCACGTTTGAGTAATTTGTCGGTACCGTTCATGAATTCTCAAAAATTTCGAGTATTTCTTTCGATTGGGTTCGTGATGTTGCTTTGAAAATATTTTCAAATTTTTTTCGAAAATAACAGCTACAGAAATATTAAGTTTTTTAATGTGGTGTATAGTTTGAAGAATGAAATTTTTTTACTCTATATGTTAGGGCTTGAAAAATTTTTTTGTCCGTTTCACGTTTTCATTCATGAAAAAGCTATTGTTTTGTCATGCTACTGTTAATATATTTCTAGCGGCGTTAGGTGCTTATATTGCTTATAGCAATACTTGATAAATCGTGCCTTATACAGTCAAATTCTTGAGATTATATATATTTCGTCAACGAATATTTTCGAATTTTGGATAACGCCATGGTTACTATGGCAAGCCGACAAAATCACACACTATACGTACACGTTTAAAAGTAGTACTCCCAACCTGCCATTGAACCTGTATGGCGTCAAATTCGCTTAAATATACCATTTTGTATGAAATAAACAGCTTTAAAGAACTGAAGGATAACCTTTATATAGTATGTTTTAGCAAACTTATGTAACATGGTATAGTCCCCAAATTTATGCGGACTATGGGTTATGCTCAAGCTATATAAATTGACTTCTTCACAGGACCAAAATTTTACCTTGGGGCTTTGAGCTGGAGGACCCGAGCTCCAACCTGGGTGAACAAAAAATACCTATGAGAATTTCCCACTGTTTATCTGGTGGAAAACCGTAACTCCTTGTGAACCGGGGGGTTTATAATTACATTTTTGCTTTTTCCAATCTTTTACACAATTTTATCGTTATTGTTGTTACATTTTTAGTTTTTAAGCCCTGAAAATGTGTATTTCTGCAAACCGATATTTTAGAATTTTGTCACAAATAGTCGAAATATAAGCAGTTATATTAAGTTTTGTTATAATCGCTTCTTGTTAGGGCGATCACTTTTGTTGTGACCTGGAAATATCTGGCGTTTGACGTCGGGGAACTCAAAATTACCTTGGGGCATGGCCTCGGGAGCTCGAAAATTCTTCGGGGCGTGGAGCTCTGTGTATAGGGCAGCTAACTGCGTGACGTCTACGTTCCAGACGAATTTTGAGCTGTTTCTATTAAATCATTATTGTTGTAACGCAAATTATGTGGCGGTTTTTATTACATGAAAAGGCGTCAGGAGCTCCTATTTAAATTTTGTTTTTGTGTTTTGGATTTTTTCAAATAACAATTAAAGTCCAATTTTCAGTGTAGTTGGGAATTAGCCTAGTTAGTATGTTTTATAGTTTATTTAATTATTTGAAACCGTTTTACATTTATGCATAGTTGTGAAACTATTTTACAGATTAGATCTTACATTCAGTTGCAACATAAAATTATATATGGCAGAAAAATATTTAAGAGCATGGCAAAAGAAATTATTGTAGGTTTGGCAAAAATACTTTTATATACGAGTCAAGGAGGAAAGAAATTGTTCGCAAAGAGTAATTAATAACTTTTAATTGTTTGCGGTCCTCTGGCAAACAATTCACGAACTGTTAGTGAAATATTTTGCTTTTTTTCGCTGCTTAACAACTATCCATACACAACTGCTGCGATCGCCAAGTTGGCAACGCGCCCGGAAACTGAGCTTTTATTTCTATGTGCCATTGAACCTTAGTAACCAAAATCGACAAAATATATACACCATTGTTGTATTAAACCAACGGCTTTACAGAGAAGAATGATTAACGATAATAGTAATTTTTAAGAAACATAGTCCTATACATTTGCGCTTTATACTGCTTTCGGCTATGTCGAATTAAAAGGTGCGACGCCAACGGTCCCAACAAAATTTTTGTTTGTGAATATTTTTGTCGTTGACTATATGGCAGCTGTTATTATATATAGTTTGGTGTAAAGAGAGCCGGATCTAACTATGTGGGGACTCACCCTTGAGCTATTAACGAGATTAAGAAGTTTAGTTTATTTAAATAAAACTGTTTTTATGAAATCAAATTGCAAGTTTAAATCTAAACCTTGGTAATAACCATAATTAGAACAATGGAAGAAACTCCATATCGATTAGTAGCTTTTATAATCATTTTTAGAAATAGTTCAGAAACGTGATGAATGTACTTTTCGTGCCATTTTGGCAGTGAAATCAGAAATAATGTCATTAAAATCGATGTCTCTGAGAATGTCACTTTCGTGCAAACATCCTCTATTAAATATTCTTTTTGCATTGTGTTTTTCTCACATAACGTTAATTAAGGTCTAATTTTCACGTTAGTTCGGATTTCGCGGACCGATGCGCCTCTGTATTAATGTTGGTTATTTTAATAAGAAACAAAATGGTTAAAAACAAAAACTGAACGCATGCCTAGCTATGCAATGAGAAATAGCCGTATACGTATTAGGTGATATAAGCTATGATTAAGAAACGAACAGAAATTTGCAATGACTATTAGCGTCTCATCTTTGCCTCACTTATTTAGTTAAAAGTAGTAAAGGCATACCTGTGCGGTGCTGCAAGATACTAGTGTGGGTTATAGTTTTTCTATAAAGTTGTTAATTTAAGATAAATGATTGTGTATTTTCGCGAATTTGGTGAGCTATGGTGCAGCGGTAGCCAACAAAAGCTGAGTCTGACAAGCATATCCACGCTAAGTCATCAAAACAAAACAATCATCTAAGTATTAATCGCCTAAGATATCATACAGAAACGAATGGAAATTTGTTTGGACAGTCGACTTCTCTTCTTAGCAGTACACATGGTCAAAACTGGTAACGGTGTAGGCCTATATGCTTGCTAAAAATAGCATTATGATACAGTAAAGAGACAGCTGGATGACTATATGTTTTCTAGAAAATAACATTATGATATAGGTGTCCAACGTTTGTCTGCTCAGGCGAGTAGATAGCCCAGGAGGGGTTTGGGTTTAATTTTCAAAATTTTAGGAACTCATAATTTTCTTCAATTTTTGTGCTTGAGGAGATCTGCACCTTCAGAGGATGAAAATATGGTTTGGTATGTGGGGGGATAACCCCTACTGACATCTATAATTATAGTTATTTTTCTTTTTAATAAATAACAATGTTGTATTTTCGTGACTTTAGTCTACCAAGGCCCAACTGTAACTTGAGATTTATTTGGCTGGATGAATACTATTTTATTATTGTTATTATGACTATGGCAGCAGTGAAGGTGATGCCCCAAAGACTTATTATTGGAGTAATAGTTTCGGATAATTTTTTTACTTTGGCGCTATTGGAATAATTATTGCAAAATGCTTATACAACTCTCAATGTGGTTGAGCGCAATTCATAAAATAATAGGGGAATAGGCTACTAAAATGTAAAATGCTGTAAAGTTACTCTTCTATACTACTACCTACTGTGTATAACAAATACTGAATATATAAATGTGCAAAGGATTGTTTAATAAAATCTATTATTTACTGACTATAATAGGCAGCAGGCGGAGAATTAGTACATAGTTAGTATTGCTTTGGATATATATATCGATGGGCATACGGCTATGTATATGTTGGTGATAGTGAAATTTTGATGTTAGGTAGATGGTGTTTGTACAGTACATGTTTTTCCAGTAAAACCAATGCAAATAATGAGGTCGCGTGGTCGAGCCTTCCTGTGCGCGTAATTTTATATAACTTATTATTTCATATCATATATATCTTAAAATGAATTTGTTTAAAAGTATTTTTAAATAACATGGAAAAGCAATATCGGTTTTAGTGGTTTTGGTCTGCGGTTATTGCATTCTCAATAATTGATATCTTTTAGATATTACTCGACACAGGACCACCGATTTGTTTTCTTTCATCACCACCCGTTGCACACTTCTCGGTGCTTGCGTCGGCCTGATGCTCACCCAGTGAATGAGGGATTTATAATGAAACTGTTTACTTTCTAGTAATGATATAAATATTATGTTGCTAAATAGTACTGTGTTTACGTCAAATAAATGAAAAAGTTATATTTAATATTAATTTAAAGTGTGTCAAGTGTCTATATACTAAAGTTATCTTACACATTTGGCATCGTCATATCTATATATGTGATAAATGATAATGTAAATGTATATAATAAAATTAAATGAAACAACGTCAAAACATGCGACACGCGGTGTTACTTCAACCTTGTGAAATGATGTGACCATTTTTTCACCTACTCCGGAGCATTCTTTAATTCACTTTTAAGGTTGTTTGGGGATACTATCCAAATTAGTTCAGGATCGTTAGCGTAGTTTTCAGGATGGAATACCAGCCGCTTAACTGTCAAGATGTAATGAGATAGGTTAAGAAAACAATCATTTGTGGTTGCTATTATATTGCTGCAATCTCATTTCATGCGTACGGTCGAGGTGCTAGAAACTGCCACCAAGGCAATTTGGATGGGGGGGGGTGGTCGTGATAATAGATAGCATCATCAAGGGACCTTGGGAGTTGTTAGTCTTGGATGGTTGGATATTTACGCCTGCAGTTTGGTAGACCGTCCTATCAAGAGTTTATAATTTTTCGTTGAGAAATCACCAACACTTAGTTATCTGTATACAAGTACTGCTGAGTATCGTGTAACAATTTAGTTATGAATACCTGTATTGTATACGTGATCATTTCAGATTATGTTGCTTTATGTTTGAGTATTTTGATTGAATCATTCAAGTCGATATATATTAGTTACATTTTAATCATGCAATAGTAAACAAATACTTGCTCTAAATACACTTGAATGAATTTGTTATTTCCACATGCACGGTTTTGGGGTTCTGACGGACCACCTGCAGTAGTAGGGAGGTTCCTGGAGATTTCTGAGCCCGAGTTCGACCATATTATTAGTGATATACACATAATATAGTATATTAATAGTATTGCATATGTATATATAATTGATATATTAGATTGTTTCATTTTATATTATCCATTGGAGGGGCAACAAATGCTAAAATTGCTGCCTACTTCCGTTCGAGATGAAAATTTCTGGGAGCGACATAAAAATTAAATTTGGCAAAGCAAGAATTCAGACAGTCAGTTGCAGGACGTGAGGGATCAGTCCTCTATGCCTTATAGCGGAACTTCGGCCACAAGCAAAGGATGTGAAGTTTTCCAACTTAAGGTGATTACATAGTTTTCAGATGTATAACCAGACGACTATGACTACCATATGGTAGTCAACAGACGGACATGAGGGGTTAGCACCCCTGCTCCATATAGCGGAATATGGGCGGTTTCTAACGTAACGGATGTGTAATCCTGCAGATTAAGGCGATATATGTATAGTTTGCAAACATATGGCTTTGTCCTAGCTGACATATTTGGTAGAAGGTTGTTAATCGTAGATAAATAGAAACTGTTAATTATAATCTGTTTAATACACAAGTATTTAGACATGAGTCACTTTCCAACTATAAATTTCATTGCGTATCAACTCACCCTCACCTAACAGCCTCGTTAACAGTCGGACATTTCTTGAGTCATAACCATAATGATGGTATTTGTGAGCGGCTAGTTTCGTGGAACAGGACAATTCCTCCTTTTGGACATCTGAAACCGGGATAATTCGTAGCCGAGCAAATTTGACTTCAGACAGCTTGTCGCCATAATAACTCAAAGCGTAAAGGTTATGCTGTTATATCTTACGGACATACTACACAATATACTGTTCGATAATTATAACTACCGCATTTTTCTTATTGTTATATGTTTTTGTTTTGTATAAATACGATTTGCTATTTACATAAAAAATGCAATAGAAGAGAAACAAGTACCTTTAATGGAAGTGTACTAACGACTAATCCATCCCACATTTCAGGTTTCGCATCCAGTTCCTTATCATTTAGAACCCTCAAGGTAGAAAAGCATCAATTTTCAAGACAACATTAATTTTGGTACTACTCGATTCATCTCGTCGAGGCGGTTCAGAAAACGTCCACTATTTGCTGGATTGACAACAAAGTTTTATGTTACCAATGATATCCACAATTATTTTCAAGAAATTTGTCAATAAATTTATAATTTTATATACCGCTCGAATCGCACGAGTCATATGGTTAAAATTTAAACCAACACCATCGGTTTATGGTTTTACGCGTTATGACATGTGAGGGTAGTTATTGTCTATAAATTAGTTTCATTTATGAATCCAGTCCCGCTGTTAACGGATAGAGATAAATTTGGTAATGCTCACCTGAATTAGTCAGTGCGCACGCTGTGTAAGTTTATACATCGACAGTATTTCGTGAATCGTTTAACAAACAGTGTAGATTCAGCGATTCTCCTGACTTAGTTGATTTATCGGATTTATTTATAATATAGCAAAAAAGTATTGAATAAAATTCTGTGAAGTCTTTAGTACTGCTTTTTTCGCTGCGTTTTTGTGCTTTAACGTTTTGTATGTAGTTGTTTTGGTTTATTGTATATACTCAAAATACATTCTGCGAATTTTAAAAGAAATTTTTTTGAATTTTCACCACTTAATATTTTCTTTTTAAAATTGAAAGAAATATGCTCGTTGTAATTTTAAATAATTATCTTTGAAATTTCAAAGATATGCAATTCTCTAAAGTAATAAAAATAATTGTTTGAATTTAAAGGAACGTTTCCTTGAATTTTAAAAAAATATCTGGTGTTATCGCAAAATTTTCAAAGAAATTTCTTTTAAATTTCAGATATAAGCTGTTTTCACTGTATATTTGAATTTTCAACACACGTATATTTTGAATAAATGATGCCAAAAAGCGTATTACTGGCCAAGCTTTTGTAATATGCCCTGATTCATATATACTAATTAAACATTACCGTTTACAGTTGTGAGCTTTTTGAAACCATTCCCTACGCACTTCAGGAGCAGCCAGTGGCAGGATATAGCTCGCCGGAAAGGGAGGCGGACCATCAAGGTACATCATTTGTTAGCCCCACCAAGGGAATTTTTTATTTATTTGAGGCCCGGAGGGCGAACTTTGGTGTTTTTCCTTAGCTACATATCATTCTGCTTATTGGAAATAATATATGTATGTATAACGGCTGCCCCCCACCGTAGCATCCGCCCTTCGTAAACCGTTGTAACCGAAAAAGGATACTAATTATCATTACTTGTAATTGGATAAGGAACTTATTTTTCCTCAACTTCCGTAGCAGTGCCCAATCTATTTTTCATGGCTAAATGTACGTGTTACAGACCGTATCTTAAGCTTATGTTACCGTCCTTGTGTTAATGCTTACTTTAACTGGCCAAGAAAACTTAACCGCGATATTGAACGTTGTAGTTGAAGTTTGCCCATATGGTTTATGTCATTGGTCATTTTAACGCAAATATATCCCGTTCCTGGCACGAAGTACAAAATACAGAATATCAGCTGTATGTAGCTAAATTCAGGTACGACAATACTTAGATCTTATCATGATTTGTGCAATAATTTAAGCGTAAGACTGTTTTAACACAACTTTGAAGAATCAAAAATTTTGTCTACTGGCATGGGATTCGAATCAACCATCATAAACTGTACGCAATGCGTGTTTTAACTAGTATTGTAAGCTTGTTCATCATAAATTACGAACTACGTATTTTAACTATCATTATTCATATTTTTTTTCGAAAAGTTGTGTTAAAACAGTCTTACGCTTAAATTATTGCACAAATCATGATAAGATCTAAGTATTGTCGTACCTGAATTTAGCTACATACAGCTGATATTCTGTATTTTGTACTTCGTGCCAGGAACGGGATATATTTGCGTTAAAATGACCAATGACATAAACCATATGGGCAAACTTCAACTACAACGTTCAATATCGCGGTTAAGTTTTCTTGGCCAGTTAAAGTAAGCATTAACACAAGGACGGTAACATAAGCTTAAGATACGGTCTGTAACACGTACATTTAGCCATGAAAAATAGATTGGGCACTGCTACGGAAGTTGAGGAAAAATAAGTTCCTTATCCAATTACAAGTAATGATAATTAGTATCTTTTCGCAACGGTTTACGAAGGGCGGATATACGGTGGGGGGCAGCCGTTATACATACATATATTTCCAATAAGCAGAATGATATGTAGCTAAGGAAAACACCAAAGTTCGCCCTCCGGGCCTCAAATAAATAAAAATTCCCTTGGTGGGGCTAACAAATGATGTACCTTGATGGTCCGCCTCCCTTTCCGGCGAGCTATATCTGCCACTGGCTGCTCCTGAAGTGCGTAGGGATGGTTTCAAAAAGCTCACAACTGTAAACGGTAATGTTTAATTAGTATATATGATCAGGGCATATTACAAAAGCTTGGCCAGTAATACGTTTTTGGCATCATTTATTCAAAATATACGTGTGTTGAAATTCAAATATACAGTGAAAACAGCTTTATCTGAAATTTAAAAGAAATTTCTTTGAATTTTGCAACACCAGATATTTTTTTAAAATTCAAGGAAACGTTCCTTTAAATTCAAACAATTATTTACTTTAAGAATTGCATATCTTTGAAATTTCAAAGATAATTATTTAAAATTACAACGCATATTTCTTTCAATTTTAAAAGAATATCTAGTGGTGCAAAATTCAAAAAAATTTCTTTTAAAATTCGCAGAATGTATTTTGAGTATATACAATAAACCAAAACAACTACATACAAAACGTTAAAGCACAAAAACGCAGCGAAAAAAGCAGTACTAAAGACTTCACAGAATTTTATTCAATACTTTTTTGCTATATTATAAATAAATCCGATAAATCAACTAAGTCAGGAGAATCGCTGAATCTACACTGTTTGTTAAACGATTCACGAAATACTGTCGATGTATAAACTTACACAGCGTGCGCACATGAAATTAATTCGAGGTGAGCATTAACCAAATTTATCTCTATCCGTTAACAGCGGGACTGTATTCATAAATGAAACTAATTTATAGACAATAACTACCCTCACATGTCATAACGCGTAAAACCATAAACCGATGGTGTTGGTTTAAATTCTAACCATATGACTCGTGCGATTCGAGCGGTATATAAAATTATAAATTAATTGACAAATTTCTTGAAAATAATTGTGGATATTATTGGTAACATAAATCTTTGTTGTCAATCCAGCAAATAGTGGACGTTTTCTGAACCGCCTCGACTAGATGAATCGAGCAGTACCAAAATTAATGTTGTCTTGAAAATTGATGCTTTTCTACCTTGAGTGTTCTAAATGATAAGGAACTGGATGCGCAAACCTGAAATGTGGGATGGATTAGTCGTTAGTACACTTCCATTAAAGGTACTTGTTTTCTCTTCTCATTGCATTTTTCACGTAAATAGCAAATTGTATTTATACAAAACAAAAACATATAACAATAAGAAAAATGCGGTAGTTAAAATTATTGAACAGTATATTGTGTAGTATGTCCCTAAAACAGATAAAACAGCATAACCTTTTACGCTTCGAGTTATTATGGCGACAAGCTGTCTGAAGTCAAATTTGCTCGTGCTACGAATTATCCCGGTTTTCATATGTCCAAAAGGAGGAATTGTCGTGTTTCACTAAACTAGACCGCTCACAAATACCATCATTATGGTTATGACTCAAGAAATGTCCGACTGTTAACGAGGCTGTTAGGTGAGGGTGAGTTGATACGCAATGAAATTTATAGTTGGAAAGTGACTCACGTCTGGAAATACTTGTGGATTTAACAGATTATAATTAACAGTTTCTATTTATCTACGATTAACAACCTTCTACCAAATATGTCAGCTAGGACAAAGCCATATGTTTGCAAACTATACATATATCGCCTTAATCTGCAGGATTACACATCTGTTACGTTAAAAACCGCCCATATTCCGCTATATAGAGCAGAGGTGCTAATTCCTCATGTCCGTACCTGCTGCACTACCATATGGTAGTCATAGTCGTCTGGTTATACATCTGAAAACTATGTAATCACCTTAAGTTGGAAAACTTCACATCCTTTGCTTGTGGCCGAAGTTCCGCTATAAGGCATAGAGGACTTATTCTTTATGTCCTGCAACTGACTGTCTGAATTCTTGCTTTGCCAAATTTAATTTTTATGTCGCTCCAATAAATTTTCATCTTGAACGGAAGTAGGCAGCAATTTTAGCATTTGTTGCCCCTCCAATGGATAATATAAAATGAAACAATCAAATATATCAATTATATATACATATGCAATACTATTAATATACTATATTATGTGTATATCACTAATAATATGGTCGAACTCGGGCTCAGAAATTTCCAGGAACCTCCCTACTACTGCAGGTGGTCCGTCAGAACCCCAAAACCGTGCATGTGGAAATAACAAATTCATTCAAGTGTATTTAGAGCAAGTATTTGTTTACTATTGCATGAATTAAAATAAAACTAATATATATCGACTTGAATGATTCAATCAAAATACTCAAACATAAAGCAACATAATCTGAAATGATCACGTATACAATACAGGTATTCATAACTAAATTGTTACACGATACTCAGCAGTACTTGTATACAGATAACTAAGTGTTGGTGATTTCTCAACTAAAAATTATAAACTCTTGATAGGACGGTCTACCAAAATGCAGGCGTAAACAGCCAACCATCCAAGACTAACAACTCCCAAGGTCCCTTGATGATGCTATCTATTATCACGACTACCCCCCCGCCATCCAAATTGCCTTGGTGGCAATTTCTAGCACCTCGAACTGTACGCATGCAAATTAGATTGCAGCAATATAATAGCAACCACAAATGATTGTTTTTCTTAACCTATCTCATTACATCTTGACAGTTAAGCGGCTGGTATTCCATCCTGAAAACTACGCTAACGATCCTGAAATAATTTGGATAGTATCCCCAAACAACCTTAAAAGTGAATTAAAGAATGCTCCGGAGTAGGTGAAAAACCGGTCACATCATTTCACAAGGTTGAAGTAACACCGTGTGTCGCATGTTCTGACGTCGTTTCATTTAATTTTATTATATACATTTACATTATCATTTATCACATATATAGATATGACGATGCCAAATGTGTAAGATAACTTTAGTATATAGACACTTGACACACTTTAAATTAATATTAAATATAACTTTTTCATTTATTTGACGTAAACACAGTACTATTTAGCAACATAATATTTATATCATTACTAGAAAGTAAACAGTTTCATTATAAATCCCTCATTCACTGGGTGAGCATTGCAGGCCGACGCAAGCACCGAGAAGTGTGCAACGGGTGGTGATGAAAGAAAACAAATCGGTGGTCCTGTGTCGAGTAATATCTAAAAGATATCAATTATTGAGAATGCAATAACCGCAGACCAAAACCACTTAAACCGATATTGCTTTTCCATGTTATTTAAAAAATACTTTTAAACAAATTCATTTTAAGATATATATGATATGAGAAATAATAAGTTATATAAAATTACGCGCACAGGAAGGCTCGACCACGCGACCTCATTATTTGCATTGGTTTTACTGGAAAAACATGTACTG
>JASANE010025805.1:0-18183 GCA_030248225.1 Trileptium ribeirensis
GAGAAGAAGAATAAATTTCCTGAGCTGAAACGGCAGATTGGTGTACTACACGAGCACGAGGGTCTGGGAATGGACGTACCAGATACATTCCCACCCTCTGTGGAGTTAAGGGAATTTCTACGAAAACGAGGGAAACTCTAATTTATTTCGATTTTGGATGCTTTTTGCATCCAGCACAGATGCATGTAGCTTAAATTCGTTATGCTGTTTATCGATGTATACACTATTTAAAGTGTTTCTTGTAATCAATCCTAGAAAATACTTTTGGTTGGAATTGAAATACCGTGGGCGTTTATTTTTATCATAAAATTTGACTGTTTTTGCGATTACAGATCCATGTAAGGAGATAAAATGCCTTAAAATATTAGGGAGGTCAACTAGAACTTGACCAAATGGTATCAATGACTACATTTTTAGATTCCTCGTACTCGAGCACCTTTAGTCAAGTTTTGAAAATTTTGGAAATGTCCATAGTCGAAAACCCTTCATGGAGTTTTATGAACATGAGTTATTTTGGTTGTTTGAGCCCTGCTTAGATATAAAGATTTTCACTGCTGAGACATGACGCATTAAAGCTTTGATATGATAAAGTCGAAACCTCACCATATCCTGTAAAGTACCTATATTTTTAAAACTCTACTACCGAAAACAGTGGAAATAATTAAATGAAAATCATATTCTACACAAACTTACTGGTAAAGTAACAGTTTCATAAAATCTAAACAGAGAAAAGAGAGATAATAACCAACTCAAAAACTGCAATTAGCTGAAAATCAAGACTACACGAGTTTATATAGCCTAAAATTTTGCTTTAGGCGATATGTAACCACTGAACCGTTGAGTTCAGATGGTACAAAGACCAAGTGAAGGTCGTTTTAGAAAATTGGATGTTGTAGAAGTTAAAAAGGCTACATATACAGGTTGATTAATTGTACAATCTCAGAACATTTACGAATTATCGAATATTTTCTTAGTTTGCATATTGTTTGAAGCCATATTTAATCACTGAACCGTTTAAATACAAAACCAACCAGGCATGTCGAAGGTAATTTCAGAAATCGATCTCATAAAATACGGTATATTCGTAGTCTCACATTAAATGGTAATTATTTCAAAAATACATTAAGTATCTTCATTTTTGGGATTCCTATTATTTAGTAAATCAGTTAGGTAGTATTAATTGACCTAAATATACAAATTTATAACAGACTTCTACCTTCCCAGTTTCGTTGCAAACCCTCCCACACAAAAATTCCGCTGACAATTTTATTGAAGCTATAAAGTACATTCAGTTAAAACTTCCCACGTAAAAACTTCCACTGATAAGTAAAAGAAAACCATAAATTTTTATTGTAACTACTTTGAAGGACATTCGTGGGCTGAGATATGTGTAAAAGCCAGGAAAGTTGTAAGTTCAGAGTCTTTTGAGTTTACAGAGATTTTGACTTCTATCTGTTTGGATGTTTCTCTACTATTCTCTAAATAATACTTATTGCGCAAATTATTTTTTTCGGACTGATTTTAAACATGGATGCTTTCGCTTTGACTCCAAAAAATATTGTATTCAGCGTGGAAGATATCGTAGCCGTGGTAAGTATATAAGTTGCATCGATAATAGTATTTTGTTTCAAACAATCTGGTACATTTCGTTATAATCATAAACAGTGTATGATGTCGGTCAAGTACAACCGGATTTAGAAATCACAGCAAATTATCGATATGTAATGGTTTATTAGAAAGAAAGGTATTTTAAGGCAGCTTGAGTTTAGAGAGGAAATATTTAGCGAAGAGATGTATGAAATTAATAACTTTAAGCTTTAAGCAGGCGGGGATAGTAGCTCGACCTTCTATAGCTAAATCGTATAGTGTGATGGGGTATGCAAGCATGGATTTGGTATTAATAATAGTTCAATGATAAGCAAACGTTTGCAAGTATGAAATATTAAGTTTTACATACATTTCGGTTGCAGAAACAGAATGGAAACGTGCTTTGCTTCGAGTCGTGTGGAAACCGACCTGGATTCCGGTGAATGATTTATACAACTGTGATAAGCTCCTGTGGGACTATTTCCGCCAACCATCATCTACCGACTGCTATGCAGAAGTATTCGGTACGCCACCCCGAGTGTCTCAGAAATATCGAATGAGTGAAAACGAACAGTACAACGTGAAAAGAGTGTTGAGCATTGTAAGTTCTATTTAGAAAATAGTACAGTTGAAATTGGTACAATTTGAAAACGTTCCAAGGTCCATGATCATCATATTATGTGTATATTACTAATATGTAGAATCCGGAGCCATTATTACAATACTGCACCTAAATACCGTCATTTACTTAACGGAGAGTAAGTTGCTATTCAGATTGATATATTGCGTTCCCTGAATCTTTAGCGTTGCAAAATGTTATGGATGTCGCAAACACAGTGTAGAAAAAGAAATTTTCTTTTTCTAGACACTTCATCTAGACCGTTGGGCTAGAGAATGTGAGGCGACTAATTATATTCTAAACGGTACAATAGCAATTGAGGCGACATATTTAATTATGTCATCAAAATGCACATGAGTTGTAAAGTTTTATGTCACTAACTATTTTTTTATAATCCCAACTTGCGATTATGACAAATGCACATGGAACAATATGAGACATTGCAATGGCACCCAATAATAAAAAATTGGGTACTTTTACCAAACCGTGCTTGAGTTATAGGTGTTGGAAATTGCGTTCATATACCTAGTGTCCCTGTCAGGCAACATGAGGTGTTGGAAATTGTGTTAATATACCTACTGTGCCTGTCAGACAACATGACGATGCATATTTGCAAAAATTTATTCAGAAATTTCCGCAATTTTTCTGAAATTAATGCTTAATATCAGTAAATTGCTAATCGCTAGCTATGAATAATTGCTTGTCCTCGAAGGACATTACCAAGCGCTACACTACAAAATTGGTACAGATGACTTAGCATCAGACGAACAGCTGAAAAAGGATCATAGTGATTTCATGTTGAATTAATGTCTGCTAGCAACCAGGGTATATGCCAATAGTAATAATTGTTTTTTGCTCATTGTGCTGAAATTTCGCGCGGGGAAACTATATTTTAAAATTCCAAATTCAGGTTCCTTATGCTTTTGAAGAAAATATCCAAAAAATAAACTTGTCACATATAAAATCGTTTAGGACCATAACGACGATGATGAGTGTATGGTTCTGGTAAGATGGACAAACACAATGGAACCGTTGGATAACCTGAAGGGATGTGATAGTCTTGTATCGAAATTTATACGATTCGACAACGTACCGAAGCTAGAGTGGAAAGATATACCGTTCCAGTGTTACGATGAAGATAAAAAACTATCGTAAAGGAAGAACGGCAAAAAGATGAATGGCTACAGTTCATTGAAATACTGTAGGGATTGCTAAAGAGTAAGGTTGGGGAGATACAATCAACGTCTTACAACAACAATAATGACATGTTGTGGACCAATAGCGATGAAGCTATTTTGGAAAATATCAAAAATGATTCATTATGGAATGTAATAGATTGTGACTGTAATGTAATGGATTACCTGGATGGAATGTAATAGATTGCGATATGGATTACTAATAATATTGGTTGAACAATTTTGACAGATTCCTAGGAATGCTCCTCTAGAATCTTGGGTTTTGTTGCTGTCAGCTCTGGTATGTGGTGTTATTTACTATCTGGTCGAAGACTAATGACTGCAAGCCCTGTCTAAAGTGAGTGGTGGAGATTGATGACCGGTCAAAAATGATTATAGGCTAATTATTCATTATGTTCATTTCTGAGAGCCCAGCTACGCTGGGACTGTTGTGTTTGACAGCTACGCTGGGGCTGTTGGGTTTGAAAGCTTGATTAATTAGCATTAATCACCCTCCTGATGACGTCACGTGTCGATTAATTAATCATTATTTCTCCTAAAAATTTGACAGGTCATTAATCATCTGCGCCAGAACCCCTGTTTTTCCTACTACTTGTAGCGCAATAATTTTTACTAAAGCTTTGCGTCCGTGAAATTGTTTTCGCCAAAGCACTTTCCAGTGCAACTGTTGTTATATTTGTGTCGGCTGCAGACATTGCATAAAAATAGGCCTTAAAGGTACTATTGTTTACCCCTTTGTATCCGTGCGAGAAATGGTTGTTATATTTTGTCATATTCCTGGAGGAGGCGGAGCGATTGCACACGGCTATAACTTTCAAGAGTTCATCAAAAATTAATGTACTTCTTCTATAATTAAGAATATCGGAGCTACTACTTGCAAAAGGGCAGTGGGATTGTGCACTTATTTTACAGCGATTTTGAAGCATGAAATTCGCATTTTTCATTGCTTTGTACCACTACCATAGGTATCCCAGCTTTTTCAATCGTGTTGATTACTCCATCTTTTAAAACCCTGTTTTTCTCTTATGAAGAACTTTGTTCCTTCATTGCGGCCTTCGAACTCAATTTTTGCACAAAATTTTACTAAACATAGGCAAATAAATGTAAAATGTACTGTGTGTTTATAAACTGCAGTTTTACCTAGACGACTATCGGATATTTATAAACTAAATTACACTGGAAATCCAACGGCGTTAGCGCAGCATCTAGCATCTAGTTATTACTACCAGCTTACGCTGCGATTTAAACGGAAACAAGTGAATATAGTCGAAAATTGCCCACTTTTTCAAAATTCTAAATGGGGCTTCCTGAGGTAATAAAGATGTTGTTTTGGTTCCATTCACAGATCAAAGTAAGACCAACGGGT
Source organism: Trileptium ribeirensis (assembly GCA_030248225.1). NCBI lineage: Eukaryota > Metazoa > Nematoda > Enoplea > Enoplida > Thoracostomopsidae > Trileptium > Trileptium ribeirensis. The sequence goes on from JASANE010025805.1 coordinate 4,769, forward strand.
TCCACAGTAACGGTTTTAAGTTCTACTTTGAGATAACTGTTGACGTAATAAGCACTCATTGTTAAGATGTAACGTAACAGTCCATCAGGATATGCGTACGTGAAGATTAGTGCGTTGACCTTTACAAAAGGTATAAATCAAACTCTTGGTGGTACTGTGTCACCTTGATGTCTTCTTGTGACATTAATATGTTTAATGGCTGCTTTTGTGAGCGGAATGCTGCACTGCTTGCAATGACGACCGGTAGCCAGTGTCTTGGGACGTGACGTTATGTTGGCTTGATGTTGTGGCTAAAGGCGCGTACTATCGGCGTTTTCTTTTTCTGATCTGCTGAAGCTTAATAGACGCTAGAAAGCAATATAGCATTATTTATAGTATTACATGTTCACCCATATTGCAGGACAATATTTGAAACACACATGAGAAATCACTAAGCATTTATGTAAAATAACAACACAAAGTACACTGATATTAGCTGACAACAAAGGCTTTGATCCTTTATTTCATATTGAAGGAGCCGTTGAGGCGATGTATAATGATAACTGATATTACACTAATATTAGTTAAAAACAAAGGGTTTGGTCCTTTTCTCCTTTACTGAAAGAGCTCTTGAGATAATATACTATAGAAATGGCGTATAAAACCTATATAAAGGACTATATCATTTTTGGCTAAGGACACATGCATAATGGAAATATGAACCGCGATTGCACAACCTTGTCCGTTAAGAGACTGTACGAAAACAAATTTATATTCATTTTGACAAAAAATGCAGTTTTGAAATCGCGAAAAAAACGCCTTCCAATGTACAGCCCTGCGTTACACTGAATGTGTTTGCAACGTGTGGAATGCTGTCTTGGAAATTTCACTGTCTGCTGTCGCATACCTTTACTAGACTCGTTTGTTGTTTATTCATAGTTATTCCGTGGGAAACCTGAAATTATTGGTTTATCTGGTTCTAAAAGAAATTAAGTGAAGACATGTTATAATTTTCTGAACAGAATAGTATAAATGAGACAAACTGTGATACTGATCCGCACAGTGTCAATGATAAACTGTTCATTGCCAAGACTGCAGTTTCTGGATGCGTTTGCTACGATGCGCACCGGCTACAAAATTTACACGCCCACTGGCTGGTGTTTATATTAGCTCACCTTACATAATAATAAAATACTCAGAGTTGTTGATGTTGAGGTGCAGTGTTCAAGTTTTAAATTTGTAATAGCTAGCAAACTTAACCTGTGCCCAGCGACTATTATTATAGCCGATAGCGAATCGCAAACCCTTTCTACGCAACAAATGCGGCAATTTCATCCGTTTTTCGGTAGCAAGAAATTAACAAAATCAAAAACAAGTACCAAAAATCACAGATATGTGTCCGAACAGAATTTGGGCAATGTTAAAATTGCAGGAAAACGGTTATCTAATACCAATCAACTTTTCATTTGCATTTGTTTCTGTTCGGAAACAAATATAACGTAATACAATTTGCATACATTAATCGGTCCTGTGGTTTAGCACACAGTGTTCGTGAACAAAACCAGCCTATTCTTAATTCTGTAGATTTTATTGGCGGAAAATTTGCTAATTTTGTTGAATTTTCGGCTGACCACCTGCCAGACCGAATGATGCCAGGGATGTCATGGAAATGGAACTTGGATTTCCATTCCATTTCCACGATAATATCGTAGAAATTTCCATGGAAATTTCCACGGAAATTTCCACGACATCAAATTCTAGATGTCAGTTATGAAATAAGTTGCAAAGAATTGACGATGTATGGAGCACGAAGATGATGTACATAAAAGTAGCACAATTTGTCACTGTGGTCCACGGTGAGTCTCAGCTCACTACCCGAACGTATTCTGGGTATCCCCATCGCCGTAGGGGCCGCGCCCGATAGCCGATGACAAGCAGCCACGGGCTCCGAGATCTGCTGCTAGATACAAACTTGTCTCTAGTTTCCAGCAAGAAATCCGAGTTTCAGATTCGAACAGCATCTCTGATTTCTAATCTCAAAGATACCAACCCGTCTCTTCGGATGCTAGGTACAAACCGTTCCCTAGATTTAAACAATCTCTGCTGCCATGATACTATCCGGTCTCATGGCGGTGTGCTTTGCGTTCCGTCCAGTTTTTACGCAATATAACGTGATAAAATATATGCGGGTTGGCCCATGTGTGCATATGTATAATCATTACGTTAGGCGTAATATGTAGCGTGAAATTATGGATGCTCCGGAATAGTTTCGTAAAGATGATTTTCGTAAATGAGTATATATATTCGTAGAGAATTTTCGTAAATGAGCATTTTTCATAAAGAGAATTTTCGTAAATGAGTATTTTCGTAATGAGAATTTTGCTAAAAAACAGACTAAAAAACCATTACTATCACAACTCTAATTCCGTTTGTCTATTCGCGGTTTCGAACAGTCAGCATTTTGACTTTTGTTCAAGCTGTTGCTACTAGTATCATTGACGCGATACTCAGTAAAATTTGGTTACCGTTTATCTGCGATATCGATCAAAAGTCGCTGCGAAGTATCGAACCTGGGAGGAACGGTTATAAGACTAGCTAATTGTTGGTGCGTTGCAGTGGAGAAGACAGAAACGAGAATAGAGGAGATTTATATATCAATGGAGCCAACAAAAGTGGTGAACCCGACGTGATTGGGAAGTTGTCAACTTGGTTTGTAGTCCAGTTGAATGGTCGCAAAATAATTATCGACATCGTCACAACGAATTTTGATACGATCAACAAAGTTAAGTTATATGATGACACATTTCTGTAAAATGATTAAATTGTAAGTATATTCATGCATTGATATAATTTGCGGTTTTCACTACAACTTGATTAAGTGTGGTATAAAAAAAGTTTAAAATGTGTTGCATTACAAACTGTTTTCCATTAATCTCAAGTAACATTACACGCTCAAACAAAGCTTCTAAAAAATATATGCAAAATGAATGCAAGTTTAAGGATAAAGGTAGTCTTCGTCATTCTTTCTTTCTTTAAAAATGAATGTAAATATCACAATGTGATTGATATCGGAGACAATACACAATTGTCGTGGTTTTATAATGGTTTAGTGCAAGTATAATTAAGTTTGAGTCAACCAGAGAGCTACTATTTACTGAAACGGCAAAAATATTATGTTAAAACTATTCGTTCAGAATGATTCGGATTTTTGTCTCTACGTCACCTCTAGGCATACGTTTTCCCTTTGTTGGCTTTTAATATTGGCGGGGGATGTAGAACTTAATCCCGGACCAATTGATTTAAATCAATACACGGTTCCAGAATTAACAACCGTTTTACGCATGATTAATGAAAATAATCCGGAATTTGAAATAGTCGCAGGAACTAGAAAAGCGGACTTGGTTACTCAATTGGCCTCGCATGGTGAGGCCATGCTCGAAGCGCTTTTTGCATCCGTACGACCACCCCCACTACCCAATGTGATGGCCGCCAAAGACCAGTCGCAGATGACATTGGTAAGTCCATAAAATTACCAGATTTTTTTGAAACAGACACTCGTCGATGGTTCGAGACCGTCGAGCAAATGTTAACAGGCTCAACAGAGACTGTTCGCAAAAATAGCTTATTGCGAGTTGTCCCAATTTCGGCGTTACGCCAATGCGGTGCCGAAGTTACCTTAGCATTTGAACAAATAAAGGATCAAATTATGCAACATTTTGATGATACTGCCGAGCAAAAACTTCGTAAATTGCTCAGCGAACAGAGCCTTGGAGATCAGAAACCCTCTTCAGCTCTCCGGCATCTCAAACATCTAGCACCCAACAATGACAATTTAGTAAAGTTACGATTTTTTGAAATACTCCCAACCGAAATTCGAGTGGTTTTGTCAACACTTGCAGACAATACACCACTCGATCGGTTAGCCGAAGCCGCAGATAAAATGATTGAACATATTCCACAGTCATGTCGGTCAGTTAACGTGGGTGGTGAAGTTATTCACACACCATCCACTTCTTCAAACACTCTAACCGACTTGACGCAACAGGTCTCTGATCTCGCAAAAGCGGTTCAAGCAATTAGTGTAAACAGATCACATTTTCGTAACCGTAGTAAAAGCCGTGATTCGAAAAAACAAAACGATAAACCACATTATCGTGATCTGTCACGAAACAAAAATCGAAACAATAACAATACCGGCAACGCTAATAAGCAAGATAGTCAGCAACTACCTAACTGGATTGACACTCTATGCTTTTATCATAAACGATTTGGACCCAATGCATATAAATGCACTCCATCTTGCACGTGGAGTACTTCGGAAAACTCTCCCGCTCCGGCGGAAACGCGGCCAGCGTCAGAGTAAACACAGTTACAGTAGCCGCAACTTCTGTTGGCCATTTTATAGCTGATACAGGTAGCGAATGCAGTATCCTGCCCGAGCGGTTTAGCAAATTAGGTATTAAAATACCGGGTGATTCACCCTTAAAGTTATCAGCTGCTAATAAGTCAAATATAAAATCTTTTGGTCAAACGCGGTTAAAATTCAATATAAACTGCCTCAACCGCAATTTTACATGGATCTTTCAAATTGCGGACGTTACGCAACCACTTTTAAGCCGCGATTTTTTGGCGCATCATAACCTGTTAGTTGATTGCGCGACAAACACATTGTGTAACGGACCAACACCGGAAAGTCACGTTAATTGGGTGACATCAAGAAATTGTTTATCTATAAACACAATACCATTGGTAAATCGTTTTTCACGTCTTTTCGAAGAAATTTCGGAGTCTGATAAAATTTGTCATCCAATTACACATCATATCATTACATCGGGGCCACCTACGTTTGCGCGACCAAGGCGTCTTTTTGGTGACAAACTACGCATAGCGAGAGAACATTTCGCTAAATTAGAAAAACAGGGAATTGTCTACCGCGGTGAGTCCGCATGGGCTACACCGTTGCACATGGCTCCCAAACCGGACGTCGCGGATCCATGGCGACCCTGTGGCGACTATCGCCAATTAAATAAAATAACCCTACCAGATCGATACCCTATGCCTAACTTAACTGACATTACAAACGAGTTGCATGGGGCAACTGGTGTTCTCAAAGCTCGATTTAGTTAGCGCATATCACCAAATTCCGGTAGCAAGGGAAGATCAACCGAAAACGGCAATAACAACGCCGTTCGGCCTATTTTTATACAAGCGTATGCCATTTGGTTTACGCAATGCGGCCCAAACCTTCCAACGTTTAATAGACATCGCTCTTCAAGATTTACCATTTGCCAAGGCATATATGGATGATATTTTGGTAGCAAGCAAAAATAACACTGACCATAAAAAACACCTTGAAGAGGTTTTTCAGCGCCTAGATTGTTACAATCTAAGACTAAAACGCAAAAAATGGCAATTTTATTGCTCAAAAGTCAATTTTGTAGACATAGAGATCTCTCGAGACGGCTTAAAACCAGTCGCGGATAAGGTCGCGGCCATTTATAAGATTGTCCAACCAACTACAGTGCCAGAATTAAAAAGTTTCTTAGGTGCTGCGGGTTTTTACCATCGATTTGTAAAGGATTTTTCCAAAATTGCAGCACACCTTACATCATTAACACGCGGACTCAAAATTAAAAGTGTTGTTAAGCTTAAGTGAGATAAGGCTGCGACTGATGCGTTTGCCGCACTTAAGAAAGCGCTTAAACAAACAATCAATCTAGCATTTCCTGATCCAAACGCCAAAATAGAGCTCACTACCGATGCTTCATCAACGGCAGTTGGTGCAGTTCTACACCAAATAGTGGGTGACGACAAAACACCATTAGCGTTTTTCTCACGAAAACTTAACGATGGTGAAACGCGAAAATAAACATTTGATCGCGAACTTTTAGCAATTTATTTAAGCTTAAAACATTTCAATTGGCTTCTCGATGTACAATTTCGTATAGTCACTGATCATAAGCCACTGCTAAACGCACTTGCCATGAAAACGCCTATACCGCAGCAATCGCGATGGCTTTCATATATTTCTGAATTCAATTGCACAATACATCATGTTTCTGGTGCTGAAAACGTCGTCGCCGACAATTTATCGCGCTCAGTACAAGCAGTGACAACGCAATTTGATAAAACAATTGCGGATGTACAAGCAAATGATAATAACTTGCAATTTTTTTTAAAAATACATCACAAATGTTAGTTAAACGCGAAATCGATACCACCACAGTCATATGCGACAGGTTTTTTCGACCTTTCGTACCGAAGTCGCTACGCTATAGGTTATTTCAACAAATACATGGTCTTTCGCATCTAAACGCGCGTGCAACATTAAGACAGATCAAATGCCAATATACTTGGCCAGGAGTTAGCAGAGATATAAAACTTCGGACCAAGCATTGTGAGGAATGCCAAAGATGTAAAATCTGGCGCCATACAAAGGCTATGGTGGGCAATATTCCTACAACTTCTAGATTCCGTACGGTGCACATCGACATTGTCGGCCCGTTAGCACCATCAAACGGTTATAAATATTTAATAACAATGATTGACCGTTTCACACGGTGGACAGAAGTTGTCCCTGTAGTCGATATGTCCACAGAATCCGTGGTACACGCCTTTCTACAGTCGTGGGTTAGCCGATTTGGTGTACCAAGAACGATAATTTCAGATCGTGGTAGTCAATTCGAATCTGCAGTGTGGAATCTCCTAATGCACCGTTTAGGTATTCAAAGGAAACGTACCACTGCATACCATCCTGCTGCAAATGGTGCTAGTGAAAGATTCCATAGGACTTTGAAAAATGCACTTCGCACTAGCTGTAACCAACGTGAATGGTATTACGCTTTACCTTTAGCTCTTTTAGGCATTCGTAATACAATGAATGAACAAAGTTACACCCCTTCGCAGCTAGTATACGGGTCGAACATGGAGCTCCCCGTACAGTTCTTTGTACCGTCATACCCTGAAGTTGATACTCTCACTACCAATTTTCTCGAAAAATTTTACACACTGACGCGAAAATTTCCTAAGCCCGAACGAAAACACCACGCGGCACATTACATACCAAAAGATATTGAGAATAGCGCGTACGTATGGCTCCTCGAACATACACCTAAATCGTCGCTGAGTGACCGATACTCGGGTCCATACAAAGTAACTATGCGAGACAATAAGACGGTCACAATTCAAATTAATGATCGCATAGAGAAAGTTACTATTGATAGAATCAAACCTGCTTTTCTGCAAAGCGATATTAAGAAAGTAACGGTACAGGAAGGTTGCAAACCTGAACAAACAAGCATTCAAGACTCTATGGCAACAGTTGATTCACTAGAAAAAGCCAAACAATCACTTTTATTCTAAAACACTGTTGTTATGGCAAAATTTCCAAATTTCCCGCCTTGGCCCGCGGTTATAGTCGATGCAACGAAAACACCTTTGCAACACAAACGTAAGGGGAAAAATGATATTGCGATCCGATTTTTTGGCACGAATCGTTTTGCTTATGTACCGCAAGATAAAATATCGCCATACGTACAGATATTGACCAAACATAAGGCGTTAAAACGTGCATTCGAGCTTGCTAACGATTTTAAAACAGGCTCAAGTGAAACAAAAGAACGCAAATCTACCATTTCAAAGGTGCGCAATGTCCATTTTGACCTTACACAAAATCAAGTAACACTTATATAAGTTAGAAACTTTTCATCAGTTTCACTTGGGTACCGCTGAACAAAATTACGCTATGTAAAATACTGAGCATAAAACAAGTAAACATGCTGGTACTCTTACAAATATTTACATAATTGGCGCATATAAAAAAAAATTTGAAATATACTTATATCATTTCAAAAACGAACTAATTATCTTGACCAAACCCGTTTCATTCAATTCAACAACAATTCGCGATGCGTGAATTACTCTGATTATCGCTATGTTGCTTCTCTGCCTACACACGGAAGTCGTGCTACGAGCCGTTCAGGTGTATTCGTACGTCTCTCTGGTGTAACGTCAGAGTTTTATTTAGAGGTTATGCATGGTGATTTGTTGTGTGATTCTGAAGGTTAAGGCGTAGTTTCGGGAACTTTAAGGATATATGAATTTAAACCAATTTAAAAACACATAGTGTTTTAGGTCATGCTTCAAACACGTTGTTTCTACTTTGCTCATCCAACGAACAATTTTCTATCCAACTTTACGAATTTCCCTGTTCAAAATGGATCTCGCACATTCAATAGTACTGAACAGCAATATGCGTTCTACAAGTGCATTATGTTGAATGACAAAATCCGCGCTGATCAGGTGCTACAAGCTAGTACCTGTTTACAATGTAAAAAATTGTCTTCTAGCGCCGAAAACGCAAGTAAAAGGAATGAAATCTTAAAATGGCACAAAGTTCGACTGCACGTCATGTATAAGTGCTTGGTTGACAAATGTGATCACAATGAAAACTTTCGAAATAAATTATGTGACACCGGTAACAATTTTCTAATAGAGACAAACACCCATTACAATTTTTGGGGAATCAATGCAACATCATATACTGTTCCAAAGTGGACCTCTGCTGATTGCTTTCCTGATAGTAACCAACTGGGTCACCTATTAATGGACGTCAGAGATGTTTGCAACAGGGAACATAATGATGGGATCTGTCTATTTATCACTGATTCAATTGGAAAGAGTGTGGACAGCCCATTCTTTACAACAATCGCATGGCCAGGCGCCAAACTGCAAGGGGTATCCTGTTTAATGCAATTTACCACACATAGTAAAGTATCAAAAGTATACTTTCTAGCAGGTACGAATAACCTTCCAAAGGACAAACCATGGACAAATAATGGAAACCCGCGTAAAGCAAAAGATGGAAGCATTATGCGAGAAAAGCCATCAAAAGTTTCCAAAAAATTTGAACAGACTATCGAATCTTTCTTCCTATTAAACCACTCCACAGAATTGGTTATCTTGGATATACTTCTACGTTTTGAAGATAGGCCAATAGAAGGAACCCCGAAAAAACCCGTCTACAACGTAGTGTTTCTGATATCAATACACGTTTAAATGCAATTATCACAAAATATACTGCGCAACATCCAATTCGTTTATTAAAAGTGGAAAATGAATTTAACGATTACAGCTTCTTCACAAATGACGGACTGCATTTATCTAATTCAGGAACAAAAAAATTAAAAGGAATCTTAGAAGCTGATTACGAATTATTTGTTTAAAGACTATAGCTAGCGCCAGATGTTCTAATAATTTGATTAATATATACAAATATGAATAATGTATTATTCATATTAATGTATGATTAATATTTAAATTTGAATTTCTGATATAGACTTTAAAATAGAGAAATTGCAAATTCTAAATATAAACAATGAATTTAAGTAAAAATTTAAATTATGGAGATTGAAATGCTCAAATGACATAGTGAAAACTGTAAAATTGACTATTGTATTGTGCTATAATGTGTAATATTATATTGTCTTTTCTAACTCGTATTGAACATTTTTTTGTAACAGATTACGTTCAAGATGAATTTGATCATGTCGAGTTATTCCACCTCGGTGGGTCGATTACTCAGAGGATCAACAGAACATTTGTTTCAGGAGACAGAAATTGATTTTCAAGCTGACGACTATAAAAATGTAAAATATAAGTTAGTCAAGATTCACAACAAAACGAACTCATGAAGGCACAAAATTAAAAATATCACAAAAAACTGTTAATAATATGGCACATAAAAGTTGGTACTCAAAACTGTTCAAAACAAACGATCTAAAATTAATTAGCTCCGCTTCTAAGGAGGGGGTTGTGTGCTTTGCGTTCCGTCCAGTTTTTACGCAATATAACGTGATAAAATATATGCGAGTTGGCCCATGTGTGTATATGTATAATCATTACGTTAGGCGTAATATGTAGCGTGAAATCATGGATGCTCCGGAATAGTTTCGTAAAGATGATTTTCGTAAATGAGTATATTCGTAGAGAATTTTCGTAAATGAGCATTTTTCATAAAGAGAATTTTCGTAAATGAGTATTTTCGTAATGAGAATTTTGCTAAAAAACAGACTAAAAAACCATTACTATCACAACTCTAATTCCGTTTGTCTATTCGCGGTTTCGAACAGTCAGCATTTTGACTTTTGTTCAAGCTGTTGCTACTAGTATCATTGAGTCAGTAAAATTTGGTTACCGTTTATCTGCGATATCGATCAAAAGTCGCTGCGAAGTATCGAACCTGGGAGGAACGGTTATAAGACTAGCTAATTGTTGGTGCGTTGCGTTGCAGTGGAGAAGACAGAAACGAGAATAGAGGAGATTTATATATCAATGGAGCCAACAGGCGGTCTGCAGCTAGATGTAAACTTGTCTCTAGTTTCCAGCAAGAAATCGAAGTTTCAGATATAAACAGCATCTCTGATTTCCAGTTTCGAACATACCAGCCCGTCTCTTCGGATGCAAGGTACAAACCGTTTCCTAGATTTAAACAATCTCTGCTGCCATGATACTAACCGGTCTCATGGCGACATTTGTTAGTTAACTATTCCGAATCCTCATTTGCAGAGCAATTTTCCGAGTCAATGGAGTTCAGATAAGCATCAATTTCATTCGAAGTAACCTCGATATTGCTTGTAAAAGAGTTTAGTTTCTGGCAATATTTTAAGTAAATCATAGCTTATAGAACACAGGGCCGTGTTCTTTTACGAAGCTTTGATAAAATCAGTCCTGCTTCGCTGAAAATACGTTCAATCGTAGGTGAAGCAATAGGTACAGAGAGAAGTATTCTGGCACACAGCTGAAGATTTGGTATATGTGACGCATTACTCCAAAATTGTAGCGGATGGTTAAAGGGATGCCTCGAACGCTCAAAAACCATTTTTTCGTCGAATAATTGCATATAGCATATCAATGCCAATCCTCGCTTTCTTTGTACGCGTAGGAGCAAAAATCTCGTCAAAAGCATCACCATGGATGTGGAAGGCTCGTTTGTCAGAACCTCTTCATTACGCTGGTATATACCAGAGGTCTCGGTCATCCTGAGCAATTGTAAGAGATAATAATGTACGTTTTGGTCAAAGCTGTCTAGGGTATCATTCCATGACATGTAGAAATTGCGTTCAGCAGTATTTTTGCTGCTTGAAAACCGCTGCATTAACTGTCTGCTTTTTGTAGGAACGTCCACGCCGGACAAATAAGATGCTGCTTGCGCAAATCTTGATCCGCAAAAAGGCCACAGTTTTTCAGCCATGGTTGCTCGTAGATTCGTGCAAACTTTTTCGCACCAATACAGGCATGCCGGCAGAATCAGCTTCCATTTTGAACAGTTGAATATCTAGTGACAAATAGTTTAAAAATGGTAGATGTGCCGTCGGGCCTTGAACTTCAGAGCGGTCAAAAAACTATTTACAACACTGAGTCACAGTTGCTAAAGACTTTAGAACAAACAACGATGGAATGTTGTTTCCAACAGTTTCATCCTCTTCTTTTTGAAATACGTTATAGTTTTCAAGAGCAGACTTTAGATCGCGATCAAGAGCGTGGTGAAAGCGCCATGGGCGGGTGGTACATTTTTCCGGAATAGCTTTTGACAACGTTTTAGCCTTATCGTCACGACGATTATAGAAATTTTCAATTTTTGTTATTCTCTCCAGTAATTGAGCTAAATTAGTTTCTGGATCTTTTTAAAATACGTCCTTGATACAAAAAGATAACGCATGTTCTATACATCCGATACGCCCACCAAAATTGAAACCGGTGCTCTACCGGCCATCAAATGCAGCACACATCTTATTTTCGTTATCCGAACAAACAAACAATGGATAACAAAAGCCTCCTTCGTGAGCATTGACTGTGGTACGAAACAGTTTGTTGGTAAACTCCGAGGTATGTGGTGTGTCTGGAAGGTTCTGGAGATACAATGGAAACTGATACCACTCCCAATTGTCACTTAATCCGCACGCTACAATGCCTCCGTAGGAACACCTATGTTCATGTCGACCGGACCAGAAATCAAGGATGCTAGACACACCCCAATTTTTGCTTGTGGCTGCTAGGGTAAACAACTTTCTTAATTTTAGATGAGATTCTGCACCCTGCCGCAAGACGCCGTCAGTTACGTAATTTCTGCTAATAGAAAAGTTTCTTAAAGTTCTACTTCTATGAGTATACTGTGCTGCGTAGTTTGCACATGAAGTTGCAATTTCAGCGCAGGCCTTAATTGAAACTGTAGGGTGCTCTGACACCAACACAGCAACATGATTCTTCCAAGCGGTTTTTGCCTTCGGCAGAAGATGCTCGATGTCGTCAATCTGCGCCGCCGACACAAACGCAACCTTTATTGAAGTCAACCCTTTACTTTTAGGGCAACTCTTCTGGTGCCCTTTGAATGAGGAAATAGCGCTTTGATTTACCCATTTGTCTTTTATAAGCTTGTACCAAACCAAACAATTAATGCAAAATTTACAGGCTAAAAACGGTGCGAGCTTCTCCTCTGGAATAAGTTTTATCGCTCTAATGCCCTCGTCATACTTATGATTCAAGCCCTTTGGTAAAAAAGTAAACTCTGCAGTCAAATCTTTTATGCGACTTTGAACAACTCCTTTCTCTACATCTATAAAATCCATTTCAAAAGCACACTGCTTTGAGATAGACACAATACAAAGGTTTGCATGTAATTGAAAGCAGCCAACTGAACAAAAAATTATTGGACCAATTTATTCTTTTTCGTTTTTATAGAAATACACTGCCAAAATATTCCCATACCAAAATATTCCCATAATTCAAACAACATTTTTCTACTTTTTAACATTTTGTTTGTTGTTTCATTGTTTCTTTCATTGCCTGCTTTTAACAAAACATATATCAATATGACCGCTGTTTTAATCGGAGATTCAAACTTAAAAATTATTCGTCCTCGCATATCTTTTTCGTCTATAACCTTTTCCGGTAAAAGATTATTGCGAATTTGGGGAAACGTTGACTCTTTTCCGTATCACAACGTCATCTTTATTTATGCGGGAGTCAATGATTTGGCTAATACACCGGCTGTCGTTAATAGTCGTACTAATAAATGTCGCCGCCAAAAGGTTCCCAGAAACTTGCCAACAACACTTAAACTTTTGCGCCGCGCTATCGAGGATATATGCAACACTCATTCACGAACAATTTTTGTTCAAATTTCAATTCCGTTTCCTCCAAAGTTCCTATTCCCTCGATGGAGAAAACGAAAAATACAGCCCAATATCCCATTACTGTATCAACAGTTCAGACGCGAGGGTCAGGCGGCCTACAAAATCAACAGTTTATTTGAACAGCTCAATGACTGTATCGATAACTTTGTATTTCTTGATACCGCCTGGCTGTACTTCAGTAAATACGTTCCGGATAATAGTATGTTTCGCAAAGATGGTTATCATATTTCCAAGAAAGCGGCG